>PVJS01027786.1:0-25995 GCA_004027185.1 Glis glis
ACCGCAAAAAAAAAAAAAAACAAAAAATGAAAACAAACAAAAAAAAAGTGGACTTTTTTTAATTTACAAATTTATCATTTGGAGAAATCACTTGGATTAATGTGAACCTTGTAAATAGAAGTACTTGTTATTTTTGCTAGTGTTTTGGAAATAAAGGCTTTGTTTCTGTGGAGTCATTTATAATTAAATAACTTATGGGCCTGTAATGCTTAAGGTTAAATGCAGGATCTATCACTTACTAATGATGTAATCTTGAGTAAATTAATTTATTTCACCATGTCTCAATCACCTAAAGAATTTTTGTGAAGATTGATCACTATGAATAATGTCTGTCCCTAATGGTAATAATAAAAATGATGACAGCTACACACATGTGGCTGTGTAGCTGTCTGTGTTCTTGGAACATATTAATTCATTGAATACTACAAAAACTCATGACATTAGTCTTGCTATCTCCATTGTTGAAGAAATTAAGTTACAGAAATACTAGCTAACTTCATGAGGATCACACACAGAACCAGAATTCAAACCTAAGAAATCTGGGTCTGTGGTTTTAATTCATAGTTTATGTGTTTCTTCAAAGTTCCATATATGCTACCTATGTTAGTAGCCAGATGTAATAATAATCACTTTCAAAATAATAAACTAAATGTCCTTGGCATTCTCCAATTTACCTGTTCAAACCAAGGATTCCTAGGACAGTGTCTAGGTCAACATTCTTACTGCTATAATCCAAAACAACTAACCACACAAACTAGAGGAAGGAAGATTTATTTGCTCACAGTTTTTGGAGATTTACAGGTTCAGTCCATGTCAGGCTGGGTCTGCAGAGCTGAGGGTATGGTGGAGGGAAGTGGAAAGAGGGAGAGTGATAGGCTCCACTTTCACATCAAGGAGGCTAGAAGCAAAGAGAGCATGGGGAGGAGGAAGAATATATAATCCCCAAAGCCACACTTCCAGGGACCCCTCCTTAGCAACCAAGCCCTGCTTCCAACATTACTACCTTGTTTCTGTGAGGGTGAGGGGGACATTCTAAATCCAAACCATTATAGACAGAGAGCCCTCATTTATGTCTCAGAACCCCTAAGTTTGTTTTATGTGTGTTCCTGAAGCAGACTGTCAACTATAGTCAGTATATATGCTCTTGATTGCCTCCTATATTAGTTGGCTGGGGCTGCCATAAAAAAAAGTAACCACAGAATCAGGGACTGAAGCACTGAAAGTTTATCTTCTCACAGTCCTGGAGGCTGGAAATCCAAGATGAAGGTGTGGGCAGGTTTGGTTTCTTATGAGGCCTCCCTCCTCAGCTTGCGAGACAGCTGCCTTCTTGCTCTAATTTCACATCTTTCTTCTGTGCCTGTGCATCCTGATGTCTCTTTCTGTGTCCAAATTTCGGCTTTTTTTAAGGTCCCAGGTAGATTGGATTAGAGTCCAGATTGGATTAGGGCCCTTAGGTAATTTCTAAAGGCCCTATCTCTAAACACAATCATACTTGGAGGTAGTGGAGACTAGAGTTTCAAAACATGAATTGGAAGGTGGCACATTTGAACACATAACATAACATCTATCATATGACCCCTTAAGTCCATCATGAGGGACATTTAAAATTCAAACCATCATGCTTACTATGTGCCAATCTGTGGTTTCAATCCTTTACTTTCACTGTTCTTTTTTTTTTTTGCGGCACCGGGGATTGAACCCAGGGGCGTTTTACCTCCAAGCTACACCCCCGGCCCTATTTTTTATCCTTTATTTTGAAACCGGGTCTCATGAAGTTGCAGAGGGCCTCACTAAGTAGCTGAGGCTGGCCGCGAACCCCGATCCTCGGGTCTCTGCCTCCCAAGTACTGGGATTACAAGCGTGCGCCACCACGCCCAGCCTCCATCCTTTACTTTCAATATCATGCATCCTTACAAATGCCTTATAGGGCATTCTCAAGTGACTGTGGGGAGAATAAAAGAAAAAAACCCTTTGGATGATTGACAATACTAGAAAGACATGTTTTGATTGTTATCTATTGATTAATTAATGATCATGGTATAAATTTATGAATGAATAAATGAATGACTGCGTGAACAGTAAGCCAAATCCTCTACAAAAGAAGCATAGGACAATAGGGGGAGCCTGGCTCTGAGAAACCGCGATGTGGCTGGTGTCTGCCAAATGACTCAGAATTTGCTGAATGTGACCATCTTGGCAAATTGACAGACATGCATGCTGTTTCTCTGGTGTGTGATTTTAGATTCTTAAGATGAAGACACAGCTAAAAATTACCAAATACCCAAGTTCTGCACCAAGACAAACACACCCTGCTTCTCCCGGTGGCATAAACAGCATTGTTGGAGAACATTAGGAAGAATGGATTTGGAGTTATGAGATGTAGGACTTCATGTCACATCCATAATAACTTTTTTCATTCATAATTTTTTTCCTATGAACATGTGGTACTTGGAAAAAGAAGAGAAAAATCTGGGAGGCGAACAGCTGGCCATGCAGATGGTGTTGATGAACTGACTGAATTTGGGTTTCTGTTTCATGGCTTAAGTTTCTGGAATGCGTGCCTTTTGGCTCAAGGTAGAATTCCATCTCACCAGGACATGGAAGAATGTGATTGCCTCCAGGCTAGCAGTCATGATTAAAGTGCTTTATGTGGAACACAATACTGCAGACAGTGTTCGAAGACTAGAAGTAACCAATCATTCATTCAGCAAGATTCACTAGGACCCTACTGAAGTTGGTCCTCATCAGTACAGTCCAGTTCAGAGCTCATATTTAAGCTCATGTCTTTCTCCTCACTTGGGACCTCACTCTGCTTTTTCCATGGTTAATTTGTTATCTGTCCCAAGCTCACTACCATTTTGCCTTTGCCTCCTCTCTTTACTGCTCCATTTTTGTGTTTTAGCCTGGGATATTATGAATCTACTTGTCTGTTTCCAGAATGGGAATATGTGATTCCTGATAGCAGGACATTTTAGGTTATACAACTTTGTATTTTCAGGGTCTCAGTGAATGTCTGGCTTATTTCAGAGCCTCCATAAAGGTCTGTTCAATGAGAAATGCAAAATTAAATAAATGAAGTAAGATTTTTAACTTGGTGATGGAAGAGTGGGAAGAGACCAGTGGTTTCAGGCTGTTTAGAAGAACAAAATGTTACAAATGGTTCTGGTTGGAGATCAGAGAGCTCTCATGGAACAAGATATTAGAGGTTATCTACATTCTTTAATATACTTTTAGTGGTGCATTGTAATTATACATCATAATGAGGTTCAGGGTGACAGGACCTAAGACCTATGATTTAAACTCTTTGCTAAGAATGTAGTAAAACCAGATTTCAGTATTAGATGATTTTAGTAAATTCCAATATAGTATTTAATAATAATTTGCATTTAGAACTGAATATTAAAATATTCTCTTACATATATTAATAAAATAGTAAAATACTCATTAACATCTAAACACATAGAATGATAAATTTCAGCTCTTTCTTAAAATTGTGTTAGGAAGAGTGCTGTGTGCATGTATACCTCTATCACCCTGAACTTCATCATGATGTATGATTACAATGCACCTATGAAAAATGTGTTAGGAAAAGAGACCATTTGAAAGCAAGCAAACAAAATCTACTGCAGACATCAATTCTGAATCTCTCTACCTTTATCACTTAAACTTGTCATAGTTTTCAAAATACTTGGCAGTGTTGTTTGCACTTCAAGACTTGATAGGATAAATGTTTAGTTGGAAAAATGTCTATGAAAAAGTTTTCAAGATGGGAGTTGTCAATGTGAATGAAGAACAGGGGCTGGGGAAGTAGCTGAGTGATAGAACATGTGCTTTGCTTTGATCCTTGGCACAGCGATCAATCAATCAATAAATCAGTCAATCAAGGTGAATGAAGACCAAAGGCTGGAAAGTGAGCTCACTCTTTGCAGAAAATTCTTTAAGTGAGAGATATAGGGGAGAGAAAAAGAGAATGCCAGAATCTTATTAAGAATACATTGTATTTCAATGATAAAAGTAAATGCATTCTCTAAACCATGGAAGCCAGGTCAGGGTTATGATGTTGCCAACAGTGCTCTATTCACTCTTATCTCCCTTTTCATTGAACAAGTCAAGGAAATGCATAGAGAGAATCCAGGTTAGAAACATCTCTGCAATCCAGGAAATTAGTCACAATCTTCCAAACTTCAAGAGGAAATTTTAATACTCAAACACAAATGGGACATTGAGGTGGATAGTCTGACCAGGAACGGGTGCGGGGAGAGGTTGACTCACTATTCTCTGATCCCATTTTAGTTTCCAAGCAATTCTTATTTATCTACTAGCAAGTGGTTACTTTCTGATAACTTCCACTGTCCACGTTTTCCCTATTTATTTCATTTTGTGCACTCATTGGGAGCCCACACATCCGGGGAAATTGCATGATTAATAACAAATAGGTGGCCGGGCGTGGTGGCGCATGCTTGTAATCCCAGTACTTTGGGAGGCGGAGACCGGAGGATCCGGGTTCGCGGCCAGCCTCAGCGCGCATGCGCGTGCACGATCGATCAATGGATAAATCGATCGGTCTATCTCTCTCTCTGTCTCTCTCTCTCTCTGTCCCTCTCTCTCTCTCTCTCTCTCTCTCTACCTAGTGAGGCCCTCCGCAACTTCGTGAGACCCGGTTTCAAAAATAAAGCATTAAAAAATAGGGCCAGGGGCGTAGCGCGGAGGTAGAACGCTCCTGCGTTCAATCCCCGGTACCGCAAAAAAAAAAAAAAAAAAAAAAAAAACAAATAGGCAATGACAGCTTGCTTCTTATGATGGATTGTTTCACTAATGGGCTCCAAACCTCACTGTAACCATTCTTCTAAGTAATCAGCCTTAAACACTGACTCTCAGTTTGTGCATGTGTCTTACTTTGGCCACCAGGATAATAGAACACAGGACACAAGCTAGACCTGATAAATACCTGTGGCCCTTGGATCTAGAGACATCATGACAGAAACCCCCAGTTATTCTGCTGGAAGGATGAGACATTAAGTGGAGGAGAACCATGGTACTTAAGTCACAGCTGCCACTGACCAGCTTGGCCACAGAGATGGGCAGTCAACACAGACCTGAGGGCCCACACAAAATCATCAGCTACCTAAAGCAGTTGTTGTTTTAAGACACTGTTTAAGATGTCTTGTTATGCAGCAAAAGTTAAACGATATACTTTCTGAAATGTGAAATAAGTAGAGTAGGGACAGTGGCAAGATAAACTGTGTACTGCTTCTAGAAGGATGTGTTATAGAATGGGTAAGGTAGGCACATCTCAACAAACATTCATTCATTCATTCAATTCATTCATCAAATATGCATTGGGTGTTTATTATGTGTTCGATGTTTTTCTGGAGATATACTCATGAAGAAAAGAAACTAAATTCTTCAACTTATTGAGCTTAGTTTTTAGTCAATAAAGCAGAGAACAAATAAACAAAAATATAATTTAAGAGACTGATAGGACACTGTGAAAAACACAGGAGTGAATAGTGATACTGGAGGGACTTAGTTGTAATCCCAACATTATTAACAGAGCACTCTGTAGTGAGGTGGAAACAGGGAAAACACTAGGAAGACTGAATGATCATTCTGGCTACAGCTATGGTGGTTTGAGTGGAAATATTGGTGGATCCAGGTATTTTTCAGGTAGAACTAAATATCGATTTATTAAATATGGAGGATAGGGAAAGACATAAATTAGAAAGGGCTCCTAATGTTTTGACTAAGTCAAATTGTAAATGGTGTAACTTTAAGTAGATAGGGCAAACTGGACAACAGGAAGGTTTTGGTGAGAGATGATATGATGGTTAATCTGGATTGTCAACTTGATTGGATCATGAAACGCTTAAGATTATGTAACTTTGGGTGTGTTGATGAGATTATTGGTTTATGTAATGGTAGACTGAAGGGGAAATCCTACCCTAAATGTAGGCAGCACTGTTCTGATAGGCATAGGACCTGGGTAAAAAGAAAAAATCTGCATGAATGCATGCATGGTTCTTCCCGAGAAAAGCATGTCTGCCCTTGCCTGGAATATTGGCTTTCAGCTCTTTGAACTGGACTTTCACCATCATTTCTCCAGAGGGTTTCCTGGCCTTTCCATCTGGGACTGGAAATGCATTATCAGGCGCTCTGGTTCTGAGACTCCAGCTCTTGGGACTCTAGCTCTTGGACCACTCAACCAGGTGCTGATTCCTCCAGCCCTCTGTGTTTGGGCAGCCACTTGGATCTACATTGCTTTGGACTGTAATCTGATTTGATAAATTCCATTTTACCATATACACATCCCGTGAGTTCTGATCAATACAGATAGTGGTAGCATAAATCAATAATTTAATTTTGGATATATTAAGATTTGAGATTACTAGTGGGGCATGGTGGTGCACACCTGTAATCCCAGTACTTGGAAAGCTGAGACAGAAAAATTGCAGATTCAATGCCAGCCTCAAAGTCTTAGCAATACTCTGTTTCAAAATAAAAATTTTGAAGGTGTAGCTCAGAGGCAGAATGTCCCTGAGTTCAATCTCCAGTAACAACAACAAAAAAGATTTGAGATAACTAGGAAATATCCATTGGAGATATCAAGTGTGTAAATATCCATTGAAGATATCAAGTGGGTCTTTGGAGATATCAGGTGTGGAATAATAAGAAGAGTAAGGTTAGATAGTCAGAATCTTCTTCAGTTCATCATATCTGATCTAAAATGCAAAATATTTATGAGACAGTGGACATCTGGACTTTGGTCCCTGACCTGACAACTTGTGATCAGGGATGTAAATTAAAGTAGTTGAAAACTGAGGGTGACCAAGAGTAATTGTTTTCCTGGAGAGTTGTCAACAGCTACACTGGAGATTAATAAATATATGAAAATGAAAACAAACCCATACATCTGTCCAAGTGATATGAAACAAAAAAGGTGAATACATATTAAAATTGAGTTACATTCTGGGAGATGCAGACATAAATTTTATATATGACATATTTATTTATTTATTTTGCAGTACTGGGGATTGAACCAGGGGTATTCTACCTCTGAGCTACACCTCCAGCCCTATTTTTTTTCTTTATTTTGAAACAGGGTCTCACTAAGTTGCGGAGGGCCTCACTAAGTAGCTGAGGCTGGCCGCAAACCCGGATCCTCCAGTCTCAGCTTCCCAAGGACTGGGATTACAATTGTGCACCAATGACATATTTATTATGCATAAGTATGTCAATAATATTTTAGAAAGCATCTGTACTGAGTTCTCAAAAACAAAAACACAGAGGGTAAAGAGAGGATGAAACATAGGAAGAAAATCCAATATACTAATATGAAAATGGGAAGTGGTTGAGATGTTAAAGGATCTGAAGAATTAAGGAAATATGCTAAGGAAATTAAAAATCAATAGCAGATTTTAATTAGAAGTAATAAGTGCTACAAAGTATATCATGAATAATGCTTCAAAAACTTGAGACATGCTTCTAAAACAGAAAGGAAAAGATTACATGATAAAATGTCGAGACAATATATTATAATGAGAAATGACAAAGACTAAAAGTCCAATTTAACAATAATTGATATTTCTGAACACATTCAGGAAGAAGAATATAAAAGATAAATTTTAAAAGCAATTAAAAATGCTTAAATATAGAATGGACTGATATAAAACATTAAATAGCTTGATGGAATTAAACTAGAATAATTAAATATATCCTTGAAGCTTTGAACATTAAAGGGAAAGAAAAGAAACAGGAACAAATCTGTAAGGACTGAAAAAATAGTTGTGGCCAGCAAATTTTCTTCTATACTCCAAATCCAAAGGGAACTAGAAACAAAGTTGAAGAAGGAAAGCAAGTGTGACAACTGTAGTAAAATATGTGAGTCAAATGCATTTAGGTGAGATAGAGAACTCAGAGGTTCTGAGGGAGTGCATGCCAGCCCTCTCTCCTAGTTTCTGGTGGTTTCTAGAAATCCATGTTTCCTACGCTTGCAGATGTTTCTCTCCATTCTCTGTCACATGGTGTTTTCATTGTGAGTTTTCCTATGTCTACAGATCCCCTTCTTATAAGGACCCAGTCTTGGATTTAGGGCCCACTAATCCAGTATGAGCCCATCTTCACAAATTACATCTACAAAGACCTATTTCCAAAGATTTTAAGTGGACATAGATTTTAGGGAGACACTATTCAATCCAGTAAAAAATCTGAAACTGATCTCAGAAAATGAAGAAATAAGATAAAACTTTATTAAACTAGGTTTTAAAATATTTTAAGATGATAAAATATATACCTTAAACCAACAACTTCTACTTTAATTAAGAGTCAAGTTATTCATGTTGAAATCAGAATCAAGGTAAGGAAGGCCATTATCATTGTGGTTATTTTTGTCTTGGAAACTTTACCCCAAACAATAAAATATGAAATTAATGTATATAATTTTATGTAAGTATATCATCTAATATACTTTAATATCATCTGCAAACAATTCTAGTACTGTGTCCTCCTTTTTCAAGCTATTATTGTTTTCACATTATACCATCTGTTGATGATACACAATAGAATTAGCTGCCCTTATAACAAATACGAATGCAGTAGTGGTAAAAAATAAAAGAATGTACAGAAATTCATAACTTCCTTATGTGATTAGTTAGAAAACACTGGTGACCACATTTGCAAAAGATATGTGTGTATAACTATTATAGTATATTAACTATATAGTATATATATATATTAACTATATAGTATATAACTATATAGTATATGTTATAGTATACACTAGTATAGTATAGGATAGTATATCTATTATATTATTTTTAGTAAATATTAATTGCACACCTGATACATTAATTTTATAAAATATTGTTTTTTATGTTTATAAAAATATCAATTGTAATGCAAATGGAAAAAGAAATAAAAATGAAGTTCATAAATCCTAAAGTCTTATCACTATCAACATTTCTCTTAAATTTTTCTTTCTCTCATTTCACGGACTCATCCCAAACATGTCTATCTATAAAATTGTACATTAAAGTTATTGGATCACATTTGTTGATACCTTGAAGAGTCTGAGACTTTATTGTACTTGCAAACTAGCAAGTTAGTCTGCCACAATCTTACGGATGCTGGCAGAAGATGAAATTTTGGGCTCAGGGAAAAATGAATCTGTCACTCCTAGCAACTGCCTAGCCAGAGTATCTGACCCCCAGGGATCCTGCTCTGGCATGGCACCACAGGAGGGCCACGTGGTGCCAACTTGTTGCATCACAGCAGAACAACTCTGGGTTTAGGGAACCTAGATTTTTTTTTATGGCAGTTCACTTGACTCAACTTTTCCTCAGTGGGAGAAATCACCTATATTACACCAGATAGTAAACAGTATAAAAATAAAATAATATAATAATATATAAATATGAAGAGGTACTATTTAAAAATATATCAGAGCTGTTTCCTATGCAAACATGAGATTGTTGGGAGAATTATATAGTTAGAATGGCACATATTAAAAGAATACACAGAAATGTAAAAATAATCATAACGATTACCTGCATGTATGTGTGGTACAGGTGGGAAGCAGGCATAGTTCATTCACAGCAGCTACCTCAGAAGTTATAGAGTGGATATGCTCTATGGACTGTATATGTCAGGGAAGGGTTGTCCTCTAAGGTCATTAGGAGCTGGTCATGGAACAGACTGATTACCAGCCTGATGGTCTCAACTCAGAGGCCTGAAACATTTTATTTTGTAGATAATGCATCTGAGAACACGTTTTGCAGTTTTAAAACATTGGCAAACACTCAAGTGATTCTCATGCATTTCCTAGAAAGGAGTGTGTTACTATACATAATCATTTCAATCAAAGACTTCCTCAAGCTCCTACAGCTGTATGACAGGCATTTAGAATACAAAGAGGCAATATTTTGAGTTCCTAGGATCAAGGCATTGATATTTATGAGGAAGCTACCTGTATAAACATAAGTTGCAGAAGGGTGTGCCGATTGTGGAAATAGTGATTACTGCAGGTGTGAGGTGGAGATAGAAGCTGACTTCCCGCTGCAGTGAGGGAGGTCAGGGAAAGCTTGACTCATAAATAAGATGAAATTGGGTTTTTGATGGGTGTTTAGGGATTGGCACGTGTGAAGAGAGAAGTATGGGGGAGAATATAGCTTGGTACAGTTACAGAATATGAGGCAGGAAGGGAAGAACAGATGTAATATAGGCAGACCAGGTTATACAAATTTTGTATGTCAAAGAGTTATTCTAGAAATTCTCAAGAAAGGATGAGGCATAAGCATATTTTGTGGGTTTTAAAATTTTTTATTGACATATAATGCTTGTACATATTTATGGGGTAGCATGTAATGTTTTGGTACATGTAACCATTGTATAATGCTCATGTCAAGGTAGTTAACATAACCATTACCTTAAATATCTGTCATTACTTTGTGGAATAAGTTTGTATTTTAAAAAGACATTTCGGTGATATGCCTTACTGGAAAGGTGGTTACTAACTTCTCTGCTGGAGTCCAAGATGTAAAGAGGTACAAAAATAAAGGAGATGTCAGGCAAGCAAGGAAAACAGAAGATGGAGAAATTCAGCATAATGATGCCTCCAAATTTTAGTACCACAGCCGGCATAATTGTCTTCATCCTCTTCTCAAAAACATGTTGGAACCCTCTTTTGCAACTCCATCAGAGGATAAACCTAGTGGAAATCTTATCTGTAAGCTCAATGGAGCAAAGGACACAGGAGGGGTAATCTCACTTTTGCCAGTTTTTTTCTTCCCACTGGAATTAGACTACGTGTGTGTGTGTGTGTGTGTGTGTGTGTGTGTTACTGGGGATTGCACCCAGGGGAATTCTACCTCTGAGCTACATCCGTAACCTTATTTTATTTTTTATTTTGAAACAGAGTCTTGCTAAGCTGTTGAGAGTCTCACTAAGTTGCTGAGGCTGGTCTTGAACCTGCAATCCTCCTGTCTGCCTCCTGAGTACTGGAATTGCAAGCATGTGCCACCATGCCCAGCTTAAACTCTTAATTTTAAGTAATAATTAACAGCTGTGTTTAATCCCTTCACTAACAATTTTGATGTCACGTTATTATGAACAGTTCCCTAAGACATTGCTAAGTTTATTTCCCTCGTTTTTTATATCTTGACTTGATCTAAGTATCAGCAAATGACATAGATCAAGTCAAATTCAGGTCAAAGAGTTTTTTAAACATTACTTTGTTATCCAAACAATTCATGACACACATCTTAGGAAGACTGGTGAGTATGAGAACAATTTTTCTAAGAGGTAATTCTGGAAAAAATCATCTTAATTTAAATATGTATGGTAATCTCCTTATTTATTAATATCCAAATAGTCACTGTTTTCGTCCCTCATAGCCCTGCCAGTCCAATATTATTCTCCAAATCATGAGTGCCTTTCCAGAATCCATTTCTATACCCAATTTTGCCAATAATTTCATTACTTTGTTTTAAAATGCATTGGCTTCAATTTCAGGGGATAGAATTTATACAGAGTGCAAATATATACTGCATGAAGGTTCTTAGGAATCATAGGTACAGCTCAATCCATACATGCAGGTGAGCATGCAACATCCATTTTCTTCTTCCCCTTTAAATCCACTCAATTCCTATCGTATGCCACTCTCCACCTTGGGCTGTTTCTAGAAGCTCCTTCCTGGGTTGTGCTGTAGTTATAGGGATGTCACTAGTCAGGTGACCCAGAAGCGGAATCTTAGATGGAAACTTGTTTTTTAAGATGGAGATCTAAGGAAGCATATGCAGACATTTCCAGATTACTATTTCTTTCCACCAAACTCTTCCTTCTATTCTTTAAAGCAATAAGCCCAGAATAGCTTTGTTTATGGAACTGGGAAAAGGGATTTGGGAAAATACTGGAAGAAAAATTCAATACTGGAAGATAAATTAAAGTTAAAAAACTATTATGGCTACTGTATTTGTACTATGAAGTATAAAAATGTAAAAAGGGGAACAGTTTCAAGAGATCTGAAAGAGGAAAAATCTATAGAACATTGTAGCCCTATCATGCAATCAATTTGGTTATTGTTTCTGCTTTATACTTTAGTTCTATCAGAAAAAGACTACTTTCATTAGTATGTCCACAGCACCTAAGAATCGCTTAGAAAATAATAAGATCTTCTTGAAATTTTAATAGTGGCTCCAATACTACCATCTCCTGGTCAATTTCACTGGTTTATTAAGCAAGGTACTTTCTCTTCCATGTATTCTAAGGCTTGAAATTTTGCTTTGGAATTGTTTACTTAAATCATTCACCTCCTGCAATAGATGAAGAGCTTTTAAAAGCTAGAGGATATGTACTATTTACCATTTCATTAGAGATTTGTTGATTAACTGCTTCCTTAAGCCAGAGTGACATTCTTATTGCAGTAATATATATTATAATCTGGGTTACCACATTCTCTAAAGGATGGCACTACCAGCTCAATCTGTAGATAATTTTCATTTTATTAAAAGAGAGAAATAGGTTGTATATGTTTAGAAATATCTGTTAAAGTAGTTAAATGGATTAAAACCTTCAGCTCCATGAAATAGACACCTAAAATGAACCAATAATTATCCAAAGATGGCATATTAATAGCGTACCTTTTAGCCAGGCGTGGTGGCGCACGCTTGTAATCCCAGTACTTGGGAGGCGGAGACTGGAGGATCCGGGTTCGTGGCCAGCCTCAGCTACTTAGTGAGGCCCTCCGCAACTTTGTGAGACCCGGTTTCAAAATAAAGGATAAAAAATAGGGCCGGGGTTGTAGCTCGGAGGTAGAACGCCCCTGGGTTCAATCCCCGGTACCGCAAAAAAAAAATAGTGTATCTTTTAAAATCCAAAAGTATATTAAGGCTTTCTTTTTTATGTTATTATGAGTAGAATATGAGAGGGTATAAAGTAAAATAGATCAACTTTACCAGTAAAAAATATATATAATACATTGCCACAAGAGGGCAGCCTTTCAACATAAATTGTTTTCTCAATTTGTAGGCATTGCTTGACATTGTGATCTACAAACTTTGATCTACAAACTAAATAATGATAAAACAGTACAAGGTGTTCAAGAAAATGCTTTTTGTTATGCATGTTGATCCTTTATATTATTGTTAATTGAAAATAGTAATGCATAAGAAAAACAAGGGCTGAATTGCCTTATGTAAAAAGATAGGTTTCGGCCAGGCGTGGTGGCACACGCTTGTAATCCCAGTACTTTGGGAGGCGGAGACCGGAGGATCCGGGTTCATGGCCAGCCTCAGCTCTCTCTCTCTCTCTCTCCACTTAGTGAGGCCCTCCACAACTTCGTAAGACCTGGTTTCAAAATAAAGTATAAAAAAATAGGGCTGGAGGTGTAGCGTGGAGGTAGAACGCCCCTGGGTTCAATCCCCGGTACTGCAAAAAAAAAAAATAATAATAATAAATAAATAAATAAATAAAATAAAAACAAAAAAAAACAAAAACAAACAAACAAAAAAGATAGGTTTCCTGAAGTTGTACCATTAAACTTTAAAGGAACAAATCAATGCCTGGAGACAGAGAACCAAAGTTCTCAAACAACCACACGTGAGTCCACCTTGGATTTTCTCCAAATTCTAACCAAGTGAAGACAAGGCGGAAGACCTGGAACAATACCTGAGACCACAGTGGATGAATGTCACCAGATTACATATTTATAATTTTCTAATTCCCAAGTGTCACGAATATACAACGTTATTTGAAGACACTTGCAGAGAGCCCATTGCAAGAGGCCTTGGTCTTGATCTCTAAGACTTACGGAGAGACCCTCAAATCAGCAGCACCTGTGGGGCCCTCTCTCTCTCCCCAGTGACTGCCCTCAGCTGAGCAGAGCCACATCTACATTGTGCTCACAGTGCTGTAACTGCCTGATCCCCACCCTCCCCCAATTTGGATTTCTGGACTCACTGAATTGGAAACTGCACAGGTGATTCCTGGCAGCCGGTGGCTTCCCAAGACCCCCCCCCCACTCCCCCAGGTAATTTCAATGCAAGGTAAATCATGAGACATACTATCAGCTGCTGGAGAGGGCAACAAAAGCCCAGTTCCTGCCGCATGGCTAAAAGACCACTCTGCTATTCAGTCTCCTTGATTTTTCAATCTGCAGTTGGGTCCACCTGTGAACTATTCTCTTCTCCAGGATTAGGCCTGGTCTACACAGAAGGTATTTAAGGAGCTTACGCGGAAGCCTTAGTTGCATAGCCTCTCTGACTGATGTAGTGGGCTGCAGTTACAAGGCCACCTCCACTGTTTCCAGTCCTGTGCTCCTCTGCTCCACCACTTTCTGCCTTGTAGTTACTTCCATCTTCTGGTAAGTTTCTTCCCCAGTTAAATACATGGTTCTGAGTTTGTGTTTGGGTAATTGGCTTAGTTTGTGTTTTGGTAATTGGCTTAGTTATTTTCACAGTCTTGAATGCTCCAGAAAGCATCATTCCATATTGGCTTCTTCTCTGGAGGTTCAGATCATAAACTTTCAGAGAGCTGCATGTTTTCCCAAGATTAGAAATCTACTTTCTGTTTGCTAGTTGTGCTCTAGCCAGACTCCCAGCATTTGCCTGAGTTTCAAAGCGTTGACTACTCTAAATGTCCTTTTGTGAGACTCTGACTTTCTGGGGATAACATAATTTCTCATCTTATACATCACCACAAATCATTTTATTTTGAATAAAATTGAAATAGCTTTAATCTCTATTACTTCCCACTAGCAGAGAAGCTCCTTATAAGACCCTTGAAGACATGCTAGTTTCATAGCATGTGTCAAATTGTGCTAGTTAAGACTTGCTCCTCTTTGCTCAGCTTGGTTGATTTGTGCCAGCAAATTCTAATGTCGTGTCCCAGGAGTAGCCAATTCTAGTAGTGATACAAACTGTGCAGGTAGAACCACTTATACACGGAATTAAAAGGTAATGGAGCAGGGCTGAACTGTTGTTGTTTTATTTTTTTGTTCGTTTATGACAAATCTTCAAAAGCTGGCGAATTTTGACGATATTTTACATTCTTCTCTATTGTATTTTAGATAAAGAAGTATTATTTATTTCCTCAATTTGTCTTTGGATATTGTTGCAAGCAAAATTTTTAGACATCTTTAGATTTTTGTACCAACTGTGTGCTCTCAAAAGAGGTTGGGAATCTGCTCTAGGACTCCAGGGAACACATCCATTGAAAGAAAACTAAATTACATAACTGTTCATGCCCTGTTTTAATTTAACCATGTGCTTCAGTGTATACTGTAGCTTAAAAGTGGCATAACTTCGTCCAAAGTAAGAATAAGATGCTGAGAAAATAAGAAGTTTTATTCCAAATCCTTATTCAAAAGGAAACTAAGAATACAGTCAGAATAAGAATAGGCTAAAAAGACCGTTGTCAGTTGATCTAGCAGAATTAAAACTTCATGTGTTTTTTATTTGGGTATGGATGATAATGCCTAAGACACAAGGGGGAAAAAGTCAGTTGTTTTTAACCTGATACTTGAGTTTTAAAGCCTAGGTCAGAAACTAAAACATTTTGGAATTGTATAGGAATAGAATTTGTCCTGTTCCTGGATTCTCTATGTTAGGTCGTAGGGAGAGAAAAGACACAGGGGAAAGTAAGATTGCTGAGCTATCGGGGTGTTGCTGGACCTCACTTCAAACTAAGCTGAGCACTGGGGAAGTGTCTTATTGGCTAAGGGTTTGGAGGATCCAAGGATAGTGGTGAAAAGCAAGGTCCTAAAGTTCTCCCATACCAGCTGGTATAGAAGTGAGAGAAATGGTTGTGAGCTGGTGGAAGCAAATGGGTCAGAGATAATCTCTTTCTGAACCTAGAATGACTTATAAGCATTATCATGATGCTGTGGACCTGATACCAGTAAGCTGTGTCCCACAGAGCTGAAGAGGCCTTGTGGTGGTGGGTATAGATGTGAATTTTGTGTAGGCTAATGAGTGAAAACACAAAAGGAGTGAGTCTACCTGGGTTGTTAACATTTGTTGCAGCCTCCCATCCATTACAAAACCTCAACAATATGGAAAAATTCCTCCCTAGCCCCTGGGATCTAGAATCGACTCTGGAAGTAGATAGTGGAGGGGAGAACTTGAGTTGACACTTTAATTTTGCCACCCAGTGACTCTGGACATCACGCACACATGCCAGCCTCTGTCATCCAATTGGTGGCAACTTACAATTCCCAACATTGTAACTAAGAGGAATAACTTTTGCAGTGAAGTAATTCTTGCCTTTGTAAATTTATATTCTTTGCCTCTAAGATTGACACTATAGGTACACCTAAACTTCAGGTAAGATGTATTAGAATTGGTTTAAGCTAGTGAGATTTAAAAATCTACATTTTATTTTCTGATAAAAATAACAGTCAATTTTCATTCCAAAATATAAATGTTTTAATGTATTTTTTAGCACCATTAAACTTTCTTTATAGCAAGGGAGAAGCCCATTAAATTCGTCAGTGACACAACAAAAAGCAAAAGGCAAAAGTATAAATTAGAGAGTTTGGATAGTATATCACCATGATAAAATAAAACTGTATTGAAAAATTGCATGTGTATATAATAAAACACCAAATCTAGTCACTATAGGCCATTTAGGGTTCAAACTAGGAAAAACAATCTGATTAAAGCCAAAGGGACATAATAATTGTGTGTGTGTGTGTGTGTACTGAGGACCCAGAGGCCCTCTTCCACTGAACTGTGCCCCAGGTCCTTTGTATTTTTTAATTTTGAAACAGGGTCCTGTTAAGTTGCAGATGCTAGTCTCGAACTTGCAATTCTCCTGTCTCAGCCTCCCAAATACTGGGATTACAGGCCTGTACCATCATGCTCAGCTATAACAGTATTTTAAATAAATATGAGTATTTTAAATATATATTATATATATAATGTATTTTATATATAATGAGAATGCAAAACACTATGCCTCATTAATTATCAATTCATGAATTAAAGGTAATTAGATAAGCTTAGTTATTTATGACAAGGATTTTTAGTTGAGCAGACTCCATAAGAAGTATCTGTGAATTGAATATTTTATTTTTATGGACTTTTATTTTACATAAACTTGCAGAGGCTAGCCTCAAACTTGCAATTTTCCTGTCTCAGCCTCCCAAATACTGGGATTACAGGCCTGTACCACTATGCCCAGCTATAACAGTATTTTAAATACATATAAATATATTAAATACATCTTAAAGTATTTTAAATATATATATATATAATGATAATACAAAACATCATACCCATTAATTACCATTTCATGAATTGAAGGAAATTAGATAATCTTATTTATTTATGACAAGGATTTTTAGTTAAGCAGACTCCATAAGAAATATCTGTGAATTGAGTATTTTATTTTTTATATACTTTTATTGGTGCATGAACAGTTTTTAATATCTGAAAATTGTTAACCTACAAATTAAACTATTCCTGTGAGACAAGGTATAGTCATCCATTTCTATGTATTAATAAGATTTAGTCCCATGTAAAGAAGTAGTTGTGTGTTTTTCAGAATAATGTAGTCCCATTATTAGAACTGTAAACTTCTTTTATTTCTAGACTGAGTGTACCTCTCTTTTGTCAAGGAGCAAAATTATCACCTTGTTTGCTGCTGTTTTACTGGATCTGACACATTACTGAAAGCATAATCATTGTTTAGTAAGTATTGGTTGAACAAATGAATCTTTTACTCACATAGTAATAATGTGGTCAGGTTTATAGTCAAGACTAGCTTTCACATAGAACAGAAAATTAAATTTGAAAAAATAAAAAAAATGGTGCCTGTGATTGAACAAGGTACAGGTTAAAAAGCCTGACTGTATAGTACTGCCAATTTACAACAAAAAATTAGCAGCCTGAATTTCACTCCTGAAGAGGCTAGTTTGGTACATATGGGTATAGGCAAAGATATTCAAAATTTACAAGGGAATCTGTGGTTTGAAAATCACTTAATTTAAACAATGAAAGTCAAATGATGTGACAATAATTAGTTTATATATAGAAATCAAACTTTGTTGTTCAGAAAGTTTATAATGTAGTCAGTTTTTTCTAAGGATGACCAAGATTTGGGCCTAAATGACAATACTTGTCCCGTAAGTATTCATATTCAATATTCATGATGATTGGAAGTAACAAGTGCAGACAACCTTTTCTTGTCTTAATCTATATGGTTTAAAGATTAAGACTTTTACACTAAATATAATATTCATAAGTTTTGATTGGGGATTCTGTCTACAATTTGAGGAAGTTTCTTTTCTTAGATTACTGAGTTTTTATCAGCAGTGGATGTTGAATTTTGCCAAGTTCTTTTTCTGTGCAGTTTTATGTTGCAATAAAATAATGCCTGATACTGGGTAACATATAAAGAAAAGAGGTTTATTCGGCTCCTGACTCTGGTAGCTAGAAAGTCTAAACATGGCACTGCCATCTGGCTAGATCACAACATGGCAGATAACACATGAAAGAAGTGTGTGGGGGGGGAAGGAAAAGGGGAAGAGGTGGAAAGTGATATTTTCTGGTGAGACAGGAAGCAAGAGAGCAGTGAAGGGCCATATCCATTTTTTTTTTTGTAATGGGCTACTTTGCTTCTGGGAGTGCCAATCTAATTTTAGGAAAACTACCCCAATCTCTCAAGAAAAACAATTAATCCATTTTTTTGCAGTACTGGGGATTGAAACCAGGGGCGTTCTACCTCCAAACTATACCCCTAGTCCTATTTTTTTATTCTTTGTTTTAAAACAGGGTCTCACTAAGTTGCAGAGGGCCTCACTAAGTAGCTGAGGCTGGCTGCAAACCTGCGATCCTCCTGTCTCAGCCTCCCAATTACTGGGATTACAAGCGTGTGCCACTGCACCCAGCTGATAATCCATTCTTGAGGGCATATCCCACATTACCCCAAATACCTCCTGAAGGCCTCATCTCCTCAATGCTGGGAATGAGTTTCAGCGGGGAAAAACACATTCTAACCATAGTCTGTGCATAGTCAGTTGATCACAGGGTTTCCTTTATTCTAGTAATATAATGAGCTATATCAATAGCTTTTAAAGTATTAGCAGTGTTTTATTTAACCAAAGGTATACAGACTATTAGTATTTTGGTATATAATATCTACCTATATTTTATTTTTATTTATTTTTATTTATTTTTTTCGGTACTGGGGATTGAACCCAGGGGCACTTTACCTCCGAGCTATACCCCCAGCCCTATTTTGTATTCTTTATTTTGAAACAGGGTCTCACTATGTTGCGTAGGGCCTCACTAAGTAGCTAAGGCTGGCCGTGAACCCGGATCCTCTGGTCTCAGCCTCCCAAGTACTGGGATTACAAGCTTGCACCACCACGCCCAGCATATTTACTTATTTTTGAGATTAAAAACATGAGTTTAACATACTTTACTATATGTAGTATTATTATCTATAGGTATGATGTTGCATGGTAGAATGCCAGAATTTTTTAACTAGGAAATTTAATTTTAATAATTAAATAGTTTTGGTATAATGTAATTGTATACAATAGTGAGACTAATAGTGATATATTCATATACGCACAAAAATTATTTGGCCGTTTCTTTCCCCATACCTCCTTTTCCCTCTTTTCCTCCTTCACTGCACATGATAGTTAGATTCATGGTGATACATTCATATATGCAAGTATTATTTGGTTGGTTTCATTCCCAAAGTCTCTCATTTTACTCCCATCTCCCTTCCTGCCAGTTCTCCTTCACTACTCTACTGTTGTGTCTCTCCTAATTTGTATGAGGTCTTTTTTCTTTTCTCTAAGCTTCCATGTATGAGAGAAATCATATGGCCCTTAATTTTCTGAGCCTGGCTAATCTCACTCAGCATGATATTCTCCAGTTCCATCCTTTTTCCTGCTAATGAGATGATTTTGTCTTAATTTATGACTGAGTAAAATTCCATTGTGTGTATATACCATAATTTCTTTATCCATTTATCTGTCTAGGGATACTTAGGTTGGTTTCATAAATTGGCTATCATGAGTTGTGCTGCTAAAAACCTGGGTATGCTTGTGTCACTATAGTATTCTGAATTTAATTCATTGGGAAAGGTACCAAGAAGTGATATAGCTAGGTCATATGATGGCTCCATTCCTAATCTTTTGAGGGACCTCTATACAGATCTCCATGTGATTGTACTAATTTACAATCTCACCAACAATGTGGAAGCATTCCTTTTTCCTTACAGCCTCACCAGCATTTATTATTGTTTGGATTCTTGATGATGTAGACCATTCTGACTGAAGCAAGATGTAATTATCAGTGTAGGTTTGAATTTAATTTCCTGATTGCTAAGGATGTTGCAAATTTATATATTTGTTGGTCATTTGTATTTCTTTTGAGAAGTGTCTAGTTAGTTCAATTGATCATTTATTGATTTTTTTTGATGTTAAGTTTTAAGTTCTTTATTCTAGATATTAATCCTCTGTCAGAAGTAGCTGGTAAGATTTTCTTCCATTTTCTAGGATTTCTCTTCATACTCTTGATTGCTTCCTTTGTGGTGCTTTTTAATTTGATGTGATACATCCATTGATTTTTGGTTTATTTTCTGAGTTTTAATGGTCTTTTTTTTTTTTTTTTTTGCGGTACCCGGGATTGAACCCAGGGGCGTTCTACCTCTGTGCTACACCCCCAACCCTATTTTTTATACTTTTATTTTGAAACTGGGTCTTACAAAGTTGCGGAGGGCCTCACTAAGGAGAGAGAGAGAGAGAAAGAGAGAGAGAGAGAGAGAGACGGAGAGAGAGAGAGCTGAGGCTGGCTGCGAACCCGGATCCTCTGGTCTCCACCTCCCAAAGTATTGGGATTACAAGCGTGCGCCACCATGCCCAGCAGTTTTAATGGTCTTATTGAGGAGAAATCTACCTTTAGAAACTAAAAGTTTAACCGTTTGTTAAAACTTGACTCTGAGTTTTGAATTGTGGACTCTAAACTGTAGAACTCTAAACTGTAGAACTAAAAACACTCCAATCTACATTGGCTAATACTAGTGTCTTTAAAAATACTTGACTTTTTCCTCCATTAACATAATGCATCCAGCAGTAAATTCCATCAGTGGAGGAAGAGGAATGCCCAAAAAGAAGGAGGAAATTTCCTGTCTAAAACTTCCTTCTCTCAAAGTTTGATAGGAATGTATTCCAAAATACATTGGTGTGTGTGTGTGTGTTCCTCAAAACTGAGTACAATTGACAATATGTGAAAATATAGCATTTTATCCTACAAGGCTAATTAGCCTGGGGAGAATCCCGCGATACCTGATTTAATAAAACCAGCATCAATCCATAGTTTTGACAATATAGAGTTCTAAATGCCATTTTGGAAATTATAAGCTTTTTTTAAGTTAGGTATTTTTATATTCCACCAAAAAATTCCATATATTGAAAGAATCTCTACATTTTTTATGATTTCTTCTTTGAGCTACAGGCTATTTAAAGTTGTATAGTGTAAGCTTGCAAGATTGTAGGCTTTCCTAGATACCTTAATTTTAGTTATTTCGATTAATTTCTATTATGGTCAGAAAGCATACTTAATAAAATTTAAGAGTTTTGAAACTTATTGAGAGATACTTGTAGTCTTGTTATAGTCTGTTTTGATAAATGTTTCATGTGGAGTATAATAGAATAGTCTGTAGTTCGGTTAATATTGATTAGGTCAAAGTGGTTAACAGTGTTGTCAAAATCAATTTACTCATTTTTTCATTTTTCTATGAATTAGATTTATTCTGTCAATTAGAAAAATAGCACTCTATCTACATGATCAATTAACATTCCTTCATTATGTAATGTGTTCACTCTTGTGCTATTTCTTGTTGGAGGGTCCACTTTTTGTTATATTAATATAGCTACACAGAGTCTCTCTTACTTGGCATTTTCATGGCATATTTAAAAAATAATTTGACTTTTAACCAATTTATGCCCTATTTGATATGAATTTCTTTTAGGCACATCTATTATCTGGCCTGACAATCTCTCTTATCTGGAATGTTTACTTCATTTACATTTGAAGTTATTATTACAGTTTATGTTCTATTTTGTTCTTCTGTTCTTTTATTTCTTTTATACTAATTGAATCAGTTTCAGTATTTCATTTAAGTCTTTATTGACCCTTTAGTAGACTTTTCATAGTATGTGATGACTCTCTGGGGATTATAATAAGCATACTTAGCCTACCAGTCAACTAGGAGTTAATTGTGAACCTTTTCATATAACATAGAAAAACACTGAAGCAAATTTGTCCCAGTTAACCCCCAGTCTGTTGAGCCATTAATTTAGAATTTTTCCTGCACATACATTATCAACCACAAAGTACACTTAATTTTTATTTAAGCCATAAGTTGTTTGCAATAAAAATAAGGACCTCTTAGTTTCTCATTTGCACACATACCTTACCAGCACATGACATTGCTTTCTGTAGATCAGAATTTCCTTTCACTACTCTTTGGCCTGAATAACATCCTTTAGAATTTCTTGTTTTTAGGTCTGCTGGTGACAAATTCTCTAAACTTTCTTTTAGCTAAATCCATCTTTATTTTTCCAATAAATACTTCATATATTTGGAGTGGAAAGCCATTTTGTTTTCTTGAATTTTTAGTTACTTCTTTGCCTTTATCTTCCCTCATTTCCCTCAACTGTCATTTTAATTTTTGTTCAAATACATGTTCTTTTTTTCTCCACTTCCACCAAATATCTCACTTTTTGTTTTTAATATACTTTTATTGGTGCATTGTAGTCTCACATCATAATCTAGTTCAGAGTGAGAGGAACATACACACACACAACACTTGGTGAGTTTCTCCCCCAAAACTCTCTCCCTACTTCTTCCCTTCTCCATACATGACATTGAGATTGGCATGGATAATTTCATATGTGTACCTGATGTCAATGGAAGTGTTTCCTTCATTAATTCTCCCCTAGACCCCTCCATCATTCTACTGGTGTTTCTCCTTCATTATCTGAAGTCTCTCTTTGTATCCCAATTACTCCCTAGCTTCCACATATGAAAACATATGAGTCTTCGCTTTCTGTGACTGACAAATCTCACTTAACATGTTCTCCAGGTCTGTCCATTTTCTTGAAAATAACATACTTTTGTTCTTTACTGCTTAGTAGAATTCCATTGTATGTATATCTCATAATTTTCTAATCAATTCACCTATTGATGGACACCTAGCTTAGTTCCATGATTTAATTATTATGAATTCTGCTATTATGAATACCATAAATGTTCTTAATTTTTTCTCCTCCCATTAGCTGATTTTAAGATTTACTCTTTTCCTCCCCAGTGCTTTGGCTAGGATGGGCCTACATTTGGTTTTCTTCATTTTATTGTCATAGTTTGTTGAGCTTTTTGAACCCTCTAAATTAATATTTTCTCCCCAAATTTGGATCATTTTGGCTTTTCCTTTTTCATTTTTTTGTCTCATTTTCTCTTTTTCAACATTCTTTCTGGGCCTTCAATGACATTAGTACTTGACTGGCTGTAATTTTATTTCCCTCTGTATTCATTGTATTGGAAACTTCCTTTGGATCTGCTTTCAAGTGTACTGATATTTTCTCCTGCCTTTGCTAATAATCTACAGATAAGCCCATACGTTGAATGTTTCACATCAGATATTCAAATCCTCAATTCTGGAATCAGTTTCATTATTTCTTTGTAATTTTTATTTTTCTGCTGAGATTCTCCATATATTCACCTTTGACTATCCATTCCTTTAATCCTTGAGCATGCTTGTAACAGCTAATTTACATATCTTGGTTTCTCCATGTGGACCATCTAAAGGTATCTTTCCATTATTTTTCTCATGTTTCAGGTTTTTTATGTCTAGGCATTTAAAATAATATACTTGGTTATATGGATAATCTTTTTTAGTGACTTGGATCTATTTTTCTTTGAAGAGGGACTTTTTTCTAACATTTTAATTTTTCTACTCAAACACCAAACTTGTGTTCCTTCATGGTGTGTAGTAGTTGAAATATCAGCCCAGTTGTAGTCCTTCAGTTATTGATTTCTATCAGTTTATGAAGTCTCATATATACACATGCAGTTTAGGGACCATTCATTTTATATGCAGATTTTGGATGTCTACTCTTTGTGACATTTTGCTCTATAACTTTCACTTGTATGAGATTTCCTCCTACTGCACTAAATTTACTAGCTCTTCTGTTCTTTCTGCCTGTAACTCTGTACTCTGCCTCTTCAATCTTCTAAAACTTGTTTGATTTGTAGACATCCAATTCTATACAGAATGGGGAGTATTGTTAGGTGAAAACCTAACAATGAATACGCCATCAATGGTCAAGTACTCTGATTTATATGCCTATTTTCTGTTTTCCAATACCATCAAGTCTTATTTTTTCTGATTTTTAAAGAGCTTGTAATTTTCCTTTGCATTGGGGTTAGATGTATGCTACCACCATATTTTGTAATTGAAACTCTTTGTCTACCAACTTTTGAAAAACCTCTTTATATTTAATGATTTTTCCAGGTTCTGAATCCTTCTACAAACAGTAGAATCAGGGATGGATCAAATTCCCAATTTCTCTTTTAGCTAAATGTGCATATGAAACCAATGCCCAGACATATCTATATATTTGAAAGAAAAATACATGTAAGAAAATGTACTCTGTGTAGATATTTTATTTGATGCAAGAATAAAATAACTTTCACTGGTGAATTGTCTTCAGTGAATGTTTTCCTGTGAATAGGTAGTTTTTTGGACTGAAGTGGAATTAGTATGGTGATAATGATTGACATTCTGGTTTTGTCCTTTTTCTTAAATGTCCTTTGTTTCTGGTTCTGCTACCTTATATTACATACTGTTATACAGTATATAATCTCTCATACACATACTTGGTTTTGGCTTTGTTATTCAGATTAATCTGGAATTTGGAGGGCAAAATGATCATTTTGGAATGAAAGAGTTGGCTTTGTTTAATATTCGATGGAAATAATAAAGAAGAACATAAACATTTGTCATCTTGTAACAAACATTATGCTAATGAACTTTTGAAAGTTCAATGATTATATGTTCTAAAAATTGAAAATTTCTTTCTCAATATCTCTTAAAACCATACCATTAAATAAAATTAGTGCCTCATGAAGGATTTCCAGAAATATTAATACTTAACATACAGATCAATTGGGAGAAAATGGACAAAAAACTGAATGAAAAAAGCACTGTGATAATCTAGATGGGAGCCAGTTGTGTGCACAGAACCCTAATACTTCCCTCCCAAGGCATTTATAAACTAAAAGTGAGATTCCTGTGAACTTGCTAATTAATATGACTTTCATAGACATTTCATTAACCTAAATGGTTTAGGTTTCCTGTAGATAGACTGCATGTATTCTCATCTTTAACCTTTCTATAATGTTCTCTAATTACAGATCTCACTGGCTCGTAATAGCAAAAGAATAGCAGTAGTTTATAAAGTTATGTTTCCATTTTTTTTTACTGTGTGAAGTGATTTTGTCTTTTATTTCACCTCTAGAGCTAATTATGTATTCTAGGTTAACAAAAAGTCCTAATCATGCTATCATTGGTTTAAACTTTACAATGAACTCATTATTATCATTTATTACTAGCTGTATTATGCCACTATGCAGCTAATGAATTCTCAAAACATTTCTTGAGAGGTCAAAGAGTGTCTCAAGTAAATGCCAAAATTAATTTATATATCTGTAATTTTCAATAAAAGTTTTCTTTTTAACCTCAAAGGGTCACTAATGAAGTTAGAATATAAGGACTCTGGTTAATGAAATTGCAAAAGTAAAAATTATTTTTTCTCATCCTGTCATTGCAATGTGATTTTTAAAAGCAGTAAAAGTGTTTAAGTTTTAGACTGCTACTATCTGTCTCATTCAGTCAGGTGAGCTCCTTAGTTTAGCTTGTCAGTTAAAATTTGAACAGTCTTTCTTCCGTTTATCTAATAGAATTTCTAAACAGTCCAGACCTAAA
>PVJS01027787.1:8926-26094 GCA_004027185.1 Glis glis
GATTGAACCCAGGGGCGTTCTACCTCCGTGCTACACCCCTGGCCCCATTTTTTATACTTGATTTTGAAACCGGGTCTCACCAAGTTGCGGAGGGCCTCACTAAGTAGAGAAAGAGAAAGAGAGAGAGAGAGAGAGAGAGAGAGAGCTGAGGCTGGCCGCGAACCCGGATCCTCCGGTCTCCGCCTCCCAAAGTACTGGGATTACAAGCGTGCGCCACCACGCCCGGCAAGATTTTTTTCTAATTTTAAAAAATGACAGCAATATTAATCAATTGATAAGAAAAAAATCTATTTTCTACCAAATTAACAATTATTACTTCAGATTAAAGATAAAAGATTTCTTTATTACATATAATTCTCAGGTGATTCACTGAAAGATTAACTCATATTCTTCTAAACTTCATTCTGAAATGATTACAGTCAGACAGAAGCTGACCATTACAAAGATATCTCATGCTACCTCTTTATAGTTATACCCAAAAAACATTACTTTCATAGTTCAAGTAGAAAAGGTCAAATGAATGTGGTAAATCATGGAATAAAAACACAGTGCCCGATACCTCCCGATAAGTGTATCGGCCATCCACTAGTGTCAAGCCAGTGAGGCCTCCAGGCCCAGCCACAGCTGCCGCAAGCCGATGACAAGCTATCAAGCTTCCTGTTACCAATTTCACTATTTCAAAATTTTTCTTCAAGTCTTGAATAATGCTCTTGGCAAAAACAAAAAGAAAAGTGGCATGAGAATTTGCAATTATTTTGTTGGTTTAATATAGCTTCTACTATATTAAAGTAGCATGTAGTTCTAGGGAGACTTATGTCAGACAAGGATTTCCTCATTCACATTTTCTACGTAAGAGTAAATAAAATCAATCTGGTATGTTTATTTACCAGGGAACTAATAAATCTGTCTACTGATTTTTTGCATATAAAAGAGATTTTTTTAAAAAAAGTATATTGTTTAATCTCCATGTATTCATGTAATTCCTCTGGATCTTCCTGCTGTTGATTTCTACTTTTAGTTCATTATGATCTGAAAAGATGCCATTTTTTAAAAATTTGCTAATACTTGCTTTGTGGTCCAGAATATGGTCTATTTTGGAGAAGGTTCCATGAGCAGCTGAGAAGAATGTGAATTCAGCTGTTGTTGTTGTGTGTTGAATGAAATATTAGGTAAATGTCTGTGAGGTCCATTTGGTTTATAGTATTCTTTAGGTCTGATGAGTCTTTACTGATCTTTTGTCTGGATGACTGATCTAATGATCAGAGAGGTGTGTTGAAGTCTCCTAGCATTACTGTATCAAGGTCTATCTGAGTCTTAGTGTAAAGTAGTATTTGTTTTAAGTGGGTGCGCCAAAGTTTGGGGCATAAATATTTACTATTATTCTATCTTCTTGTTGGATTGTTCCCTTTATCAGTAAGAAGTGAACCTCTTTTTCCCTTCTGCTTTTCTGTACACTTTTCCAGGTATTCAAATCTATTACATTGAGAAAACTCTAGCTCCTTAGGCAAACTCATCCTTTTGTATTACACAAAACTAACCTCTGAACCTTTTCAAATTTCCAAAATACCATTCTAAGAACTGGCTTATTTATTTCAACAAATTAAGCAAATAAAAAGGAAAGGAGCTAGGGATATATCAAAAGAAAGGCTCCACAGAATTGAAAGCATTAGTCAAGATTATCAAATATTTTAATAACCATAAAAATGATAGTGACTATAAACTCAGTACTTTTAGCCACATCCCGTTATTATAAAAGGTTATGCAAGTAATTTTTCAATAATCAAAAATAGATACACTCTTACCTTGTCTTGCTTTTGATAGGTTTGTTTTATGAATGAGCGGGTGATTTCATGGAGCTGACGCAAAGCTGGTACCACCCAAACAAACTGGGGATTGTTAAGCTGAGATGACTAGAGTTAAAAAGAAATTATATTCATTAAATTTAGAAATAAATGGCAGATTAATTTATTAGCTATAAAAAATTTCCAAGTCAATTAGGTTTTATTGTCACACATTCTATTCTTTTCCTCTCCATATTGTTCATTTTTTAGCTTATCTCCATGCACTCATAATTCAGTCTTCAATTTCTTATTCTGCATGCAATTTCCTAAGGCCAAGAACTGCAAACAGGAGTGGATGTGAAGTGATAGTAAATGTACAGGGGCACATCAGCAAAAAACAGACAAGGAATTAGCAACTTCAGAGGATAGATAAAGTAGCACAGGGCTGCTAAGACAAGTTGGCACAAGCCTAATACTCAACTGGCTGGCAAGTAAAATGGAATAATGTGGCTTTCTTTAATTATATGATTATCATACTGATAATTTGACCAAGATACTGAAAATGTTCTAAACATTAAGGAAAATATGGTTTGTTCATATTCCCTAGTTAAAACAATTTCATAAGAGGTAATTCTATTTTTATTAATAAGGAGTCAGGGGTGTAGCTCAGAGGTAGAACACATGCTTAGTATGTGTGAGGCCCTGGGTTCAATCCCCAACACTCCTCCTCCCCCCAAAAAGAGCCCATTACAGTCTTTATTATTACAGATACTTAGACTGTTCTGTATATTTTCCAAAACACTTCCAAATGTACTATTTCTGAAACAGGTAATGACAATCTAGATCTTCAGTACAGCTCTGAAAAGTCTAATATGCATGTAATATTCTGAATTGATTTTTAATAAACAGAATCTTTTGAACTATGAAATTTCATTATAAAATGTGGTAAGAATATCAGATTACACTTTTAAATCAACTGATTGATTACCAAAATACTGATTAAAGCTTAAGTCCTTAGCATTATTTAGAAAGCTGAATTTTTTGTTTTAAAGCATACATGTTTTATAGTCTTTCTGCAAAATGAAGACCCCCTATGGGGAAGAAAAATCCTTTGATGTCTTTTGCAGAAAAACATCTTACTACTGAATATGTAAATATGAGTAAGCTATTGCCAAAACAATAAATACTCCTTTCCTTGCTTCAGAGAGATTAGCCAATCAATTAGCAAATACCGTATTTCCTGGATTCTAAGACACAGGCTTTATAAATTTTAGCATTTCTGAAATTGACACTTCTTACAATTATGTCAAAAGAAACTTACCAGCCACTAGGCATAGGTGTAAGTTTCCATACAGCTGTCCTTCGCTGAGTATGTGCAAACTTAGGTGTATACAAAAGGTATTTGGTTCATCTACCTGTCATTTAAGTTGTTACTTGGTATAGGTAGTACCAAACAAGGATGGCTTTAACTTAAATTTGAGTAATTTGTTATTTAAATGATAACAAAGAAATGGTGCTATGAGGCAGCACTGCCCAGCCTACTGTGACCATCAATGCAATTAAAAGCAAACCGTCAGTGGTCTCAGACTAAATCATTTTCCAAAGCCAGAGTTGGTGTGACAGACTCATACCCTGTGAAGGGATGTATCACTGTGCGTTAAATGTATAAGTTGTACCTTCATTCAAAAGTTGTACTAATAATCACTCAGTTAAGGAAAAAAGCAGCTTGAGTTTTATGAAAGAAGACAAGCACACAAAACTCCATATTCTTCAACATGCCTCAAAATTATACAGCCAATCTAAAATCTCAGAGCAGTTCAAAACACCACTATGAGAACGACAGTGCGCCACAGTGAAAAGGTGTGTAACCAGTCAAGAGGCTGGGACTCAACTCCTGACTGAAGCTAGACAATGGCTGGTGAAAGTAGCATGTACAGTTTCTTTTTTTCTTCTTTGTAATCTTAGTAAATCTGCAAGGGAAGTTTCAATCACTGGCATCTTAGAATCACAGAAATAAGGTATACAGTAAAGACTACCTGTGAGATTAGCTAGAGTACTTCTAAAATAAAAAGTTGGAAAACAACAAGTGATCAAAATTACGAGGCTTACATCCAAACTGGTACCTATCAAAAGGATTATGATAATTAGGATATAAATATGAGCCCTTTAGCAATAAGCAGATATATTTAAAAGTTATCATTATAATCAGTTAAGTCAATAATGGTTAGAATACTTTTATTTCACATGGAGAATTATCTTTTAAAGGTAACTCATTATACAATAAAATTAAATAATTGGAATTTAAGAAGTAGTTCTGATATGGCCTTTCTAAAGTTTTAGCAATCAGGAAAGATGTTATTTATTCCATTACATTTTGACAATATACTGTCAAGATAAAAGAAAAATTTAAATTATTCTTCTCCAATTGCTAAAGACTATGGTAAACAATTAAAATAAACATATGTAATAATGTCCTGGAGTTGAAATTTTGAGGTAGGAGTTAAAAGGATGTCCAAATTAGTTTCTTAATGTTAAATGAAGTCTAAAACATCAACTGGTGTAGCCTGCAAACCTACCTCTAAATTTTCTTCCTTCATTTTTTATTAAATGACTTACTAGTATCAGTACTTCCAGTGAGAAGGAATGCGCTACCTGAGTACATCCTGCTTTCAGACTGTTCTCAAGAAAGTCACTGATCTACCACACTGAAACATGTCTCCACGAACTCCTTAGGAGACAAAAAGTAAGTTGAATCAAACTTCTTTGTCGCCCGCTAAGAACCTAAAGAAAGCTTTCATATTCTTTCTTGAGTTCTCTCTTCTCAAAGCTGAATATCCCCACTTCCTCATCTGTCTTGTTTTTCCAGACAGCCTTTTATCTAGAACCAAAGCAAAAAGTTTTTGCATGGGAGAAAACTTTTTAAAAGTATTTCCTCCTCTGCTAACCACATCACTGTAAGACTCTTTGTACTGAGGACACCTTGCTACTTTTACTTTCTGTTACATGTTTTGGCAAGTGGAGGCAATATACTTGTTGAGCATCCCTAATTAAAAAATCTGAGCCAGGCCTGGTGGTGCACGCTTGTAATCCCAGTACTTGGGAGGCTGAGACAGGAGGATCACAAGTTTGAAACCAGCCTCAGCAACTTAGTGAGGCTCTTAGTAACTTAGTGAAGCCCTGTTTCAAAATAAAATATAAAATTGGGCTGGGGATGTAGCTTGGAGGTAGAAGGCCCCTGGGTTCCATCCCCGGTACCGCAAAAAAAAAAAAATCTGAATTCAGAAACTGAAAACTATGAGTGCTGACATCACGCTAAAAAAAGTTTCCTATTTTAAAGCATTTCAGATTTCAGAATTTTGCACCAGGGATGCCCAACCAGTAAAGTCTATGGAAAAATTCTAAAATTAAAAAAAAAAAACCTCTGAAATCTGAAACACTTCCGGTCCTAAGCATTTCACATAAAGGATACTCGACCTGTATAAGTGAGGCCTGAGAGTCCTCATAGGGTGAAGGGAAGGAAGTAAGAGGAAGGGAACTAATATTTACTGAAAGCCTGCCAGGCATTGTGCTAGGAGACCTAAGATAACAACTTAAGGAATATATAAATACCACTAAGTAAATAAAAATGGTACTTTTTTGGTTTAGTAATATTTTTTTGGATGAGCACATTTAAATTTTTTTAATTGAAGGAAAAAAGAAGTGAAATAAGAGGGAAAGGGTTGGGATGGACAGTGGAAGGAATAAAAGAAACAAAGGAAAGAAAGAGGACCAAGGGAGCCAAGGGTATCCTGGCAGAATCTACAGAAATAAAGTTAAGAAATAAAGGTCAGAACTTCTGAACACAACAGTAGAACTTGGGAATTTAAAGAGTGTCAAAAGCAGAGGGAAGGGGTATCAGTTGGGGGAACAGAGGTAGCTGAGGGTGGGAGGGGAGCAAGAGGTGGGTGATCTTGTCTTACCCTTTGCTTAGTTTCTGTGTAGCCTGGCAGGGAGACATAATCCCCAGTCAGCCCACCTTGCTGCCTGGCAGGAAAGGGCATAGCATAGAAAAACACCTTTAGTGGCAGTAAATACTTCACCCCCCTGCCTGGAGCCACTTCCAGGGGGCTTTGATCTTCCCACTGCCCCCCTCAGCAATGTGTACTTTCAGAGAGTGTCTGTGAAAGCTCTCAGTAAACTGACAAGTGCTATATAAAAATGCAAGATATTATTATTTGGAAGGGAACAATGGTACACCAGAATTCTTTACTGGGAGCAGTGGGGAAATAAAAAAAAGAAAGAATATCACTTTCCAGTCTCATGAAATGACTCCAGGAATTTTCCTGTTACTCTTTGAGTTTTGTTATACAACAACAGACATGAGTGAAGTGACTGACTGCAAAGAGAAGCAATAAAGATGCAACGAAGCAACTGACTGAAGAGCCAGGCAATGCAGAACTACGACCGGGAGGGTAATGGTCCACAAGGATTTTCTGGTTTCAAAAGTCATCTCCCTGGAGGGGGGGGAAAGTCCCTCAGCTTTGACCTTCATATCTATAAAGAAATGTGTCTGTTGCTGAGAAGAAAAGACCACTTTTTCTATAGAGACCCTTTTCCTCTTACTATTGAAGAATCTGAACGTTTTCAATAACTCGATGAAAACACTTCAATCATAAGAAGAGAGGCTGCCAAATTATCTGAGTTACTGAGCTGAGAAAATTGGAAAAATTCAAATTGCATCCAAGTAGAAAGAGAGCAATGCTACTGAATTAAAGGAATAATTCCTTATAGTCCCAGCATTACTAGCTCCAGTATGTAAATGCCTTTAAAAATCTCTAAAACTAGATTATATGAAGAAAACTCACTTGATCAAATTTTAGTATTAAATTATGAAACATAACATGTTTGCCAATATGCTCCTAAGTAAACTTTATGACCAAATACAACTCAAGAGAATAAAAGCCCACTAAGTCACCAGAGCCTGTTACCAAGAGCTAAGAGTCTGAATATACCAATGAAAATTAGACAGCAGTATTCCAGATCCTTTAAAGAAATATCAAGGAATATATGTGACCAATGAAATAATAAGTCACTAGCTCTTTTACCAAAAACGTTTCTCAATGTTAATAATAAAATTCTGAAAATGAAACCCCTCCTACCACTAGGCTTTAAGCTTGTTCTGGGCAACCTGAAGGCCTAAGTGGGAAGAAACGCTGCTCTGCCCAGGGCTGCAGCATCATGAGAGCACGTCCCACTGAGCGGGCCACTGTGGTGGGACTTGAGGTTTAAGGCCTCGAGCAACAGGAGAGTACAATCATGACTGCTATATCTGCTACCCATCATTTCCAACCCTATGCCACAAGTTCATAAAGCTGGAGGCTGGAGTCCTGAAGGCTTGGGGTTCTAAGGCACTAATTCCTTTTACAGTCACCATCCAATTCCACCTTTTAAAATCGAGCACCAGCACCAGGCACTCAATCAATGACTGCATGAGAAATTACTTTAGAAACACATCTGAACCAGGCACCTGAAAACTACACGCCAGCACTGAATGAAGCTTCTTCCTTTCTTTCTCTCTCTCTTATCTAGGAATGTCCCTCCATATCTCACTTATGGAAGAAAAATGGGTATGATACTTATCTAGAATCCATTCTACCTATTAAAGTTATGCATACTTCAGATCTAACTTAAGAGGGAAAAATGGAAGCCGAAAACCTTATAATTTCATAAAAATTATATAAAACTACTCTTTTAATGTGACCCTCCATGTCTTTCCCTTGAAAAGTCAGTAACTACCAAGCTTTAAATAATAAAGCACAGGTCATAAATATCAAGTATGTATATGAACATTACTCTAAGAAACACTAAATCATATTAAAATTGTGATGCAATTTATTAGATAATTATTAAATTAGTATACCTTTTAGTTGGTTCCATCTGCAAATTCTTACCTTGAATCCATCCTTTTTGTTTTTTTCCAAACCTGACCATTCTCCAGGCTGAAAATTCATTTTAGAGAAATGTAAGTGATGCATTAAAAGCAGATAAGGACATTTATTTTAATTTATATAATAGGGGAAGAAAACTACTTGGCTCTAATTACTCAGGCAATACTATTGCTCTGACAACAAAATTCAGACCAAAGATAAAACCAACCCTTTTAATATCTTCTATGCATTTAATGATGTAGCTCCTCTTGATTGCTTCCTTCACTGCATATGCATCACTAAGGATTGTCAGGTGCTCCTCCAAGGCTTGCTGAATAAGGCTACTGGGTAGGGTTGGAAGATGAGCCAGTTCCCAGAGGACGTCTAACACCTACAATAATACCATTATGATGAGCCAGATAATATGCAAATAAAGCTATTTTAAGCATTTGTAGCTAGAAAAATCCATTAGATTCTCCTGCCTTTCCAGAAGTGGTCTCAAAGCGAGCTTCCCGGCCTATCCGTCCAATCAGGCTCAGCAGCTTCTGCCGTACTCTATCACTCTCAGTCTCCCAGCTCTGTGCAACAGAAAAGACAGGAACTGCATCACAATCAAATTGGAAAAATTACCAAAAACTTTAAGCTTGAGCTAAAAAAATTAATGAACTAAGAAAAGTACATTTAAACACTGCTCTTAGGGGGAGGAGGGAGCCTCAGGAGTTTAAAAAATTTTAGGAAAATTTAAACGTAAGCAAGTTTGACTGAACACATACCTTCTGAATGAGAACAAACAAATGATTAAGCTGATCTGAATTAAATTTCACAGCTGCTGCAGCAATAATAGTGTGAATGTTCTCGATCACGGTAGATGATTGTCCTGACTAGAAATAGGAGACATTGGGGAAAAAATAAGTCTTGGAATTTGGCAAAACCTAAGTCTTCTCCCTGGCAATTTATACAAGGAAATGCAAAAATATAACAAAAGATAAGTTGACTCAAGTCTAGTCAGCATTTACTTGCATGATAACAATGGCAAGACTACATGAAGCAAGCACTATAAATATCATCTGACTCCTCAATTCTTAGCAGCATTAAATCTTTAAAAAGACAATGCAAACAAAACAGAATCAAGTTCTCAGTCTGATATTCACTTTAAGAGAACAAAATATTTTCAAATAGGTACAAAATTAAAACTGACTAAATTTCAAGACAAATGTACTCACTCTTGGTGTTTTATAAATTATCTTGGGGGTCTCAGGTGGGAGTATTATCTGTCCTGTTTTTAATTTTGCTTATCAACACTTTGTGCTTCATTTAACATTTATTTATCCCATGTGCAATATGTTTCAGCATCAGAGGTACAAACCCTACTATTGACTCTGTGGTTGATACTCACTTTATAATTCACAACACTGTGAGAAACTTGAAAGGCAAGGGATATTTGTAGAATCCATTTTTTAAATTTTCTCAGCATCTCATATATGCATAAAACTGTTCACTGAATGTAGCAGGGATATACAACATAGGCACTATGGTCTCCAATCTTTAGTCAACCAAGGCCAAGACATGGGAAGTAAAATCTATGAGACCTAGGACTGGTTTTTTTTTTTTTTAACTCCTGCTCTTAATTTTCCAGGGTTTGCTCTATAATGCTGGGCTGGGAGCCTGCCAGCAACACTTCTGAAAGTCCTTTGCCAACTATCTTCCTGTTAGTGCTGGGAGATAAGAAGGCAGGTGGAAGGAAGGAGAGCTTCCAGTTTAGGCTCAGAGCATAAATGCAGAGTGGGTTCAAGCAGCAAGGGATTCTGGAAGTGCTGGTGGCAGTGGCACCTTTGACAGTTCCAGGACTTGCAATGAAAGCCCCTCACAAAGCAACTTCCTCTCCTTGGGCTTAACACCTCTTCTTGCTCCCCCAGCATTCTTTCTTCTTTCTCTCTCTCTCTTTTTTCCCCCCTCTTTCACCTAAGCATCACCTTTGCAGACAATTCCCTACAGTCAATTCTCAGTGTTTGAAACACCTGGCACAGTTTGTTTCCTGACCAGATTCTGGTGATAGTGTCTAAGTGGACACAATCAAGGTGGGCTCCAGGTTCCCTCTGTCTCAGCAACTAGAGGATAATGCCATCACTGGAGAAGACTGGATTGGGACTTTAATGAACTTGAGATGTCAATGAGATACACATGTGAAGGTGAAATTGCTACATATTTAGATATGCTTCACTGGGGCTCCTAGAAGAGGTAAGAATCAGAGATATGATTCAGAGTCGGCAACATACAAATGTAGTCAAAGGCACTGGAGTCGATGAAACTGATGAATGGAAGTTTAGAGACTGAGAAAAAAAGCTAAGGACTGAGGCTTGATATAAAAAAACTATTTAAAGGCAAAGTAGAAGAGAGCAAGTTAATAATGGAGATTTAGGAAAGAATGCCAGAATATAGGAGTAAAACCAGTAGAATGGACAACTAAAGTGATGAAAAAGGAAAATGAAGGACATGTTGGACTGCCATACCTGCTGAGTCCAGGTGAGATGAGATCTGAAAACTCAGTACTACTTATCAGCCTCATTTATTAAATTAAGAATTAATGAAAATTAGTAAACAATATGAAGAAAAGAACACTGGACTGATAAAGATATATACCCATTCCTATCCTGCCACCAACTGATAACCTTCAAGAAGGCTTTTAACTTTTTAATCTAAGATATGAGAAGACTAGATCAGTAGTCTGAAACTTCTTTTAAGTAGTAGAATGCTTTTTATACATGCAATCTTAATAAAAACTCCAAACTATAAAACAGATTAGGTGTAGCTGCTCTGGTCAAAACAAGATAGCTCCCACTTCCTTGCCCCATTCACTACCCTCCTCCCTCTTCTGTAGTCCAAACATGTCAGGAAATGGCAAAAATAATTCTGATCAACTTACCTGTATCTTCCAAATTTTAGTGAGCTCATCTAAAGACAGTTTACTGCCCAAGAGTTCAATAATTCCCTTTATACGATCACAGTATTGTGCTTGGTCTATGTTGCCTAATAGAAGAAACACCAGAGAGGAAGCCAGATATGGTGAACACTGATTTGCTAAATATGATTCTATTAATTCAAAGCAAGAGTAAGATTATTCAAAGGCTAACACAGAGAAATAATTTTGCAACTTTTTACTTTTTACTTTTTTATTTTGTGGTACTAGGGATTGAACCCGGGGGCATTCTACCTCTGAGCTACACCCCCAGCCCTATTTTATTGTTTTACTTTGAAATAGGGCCTCACTAAATTGCTGAGGCTGGCCGAGAACCTACGATCCTTCTGTCTCAGCCTCCCAAGTGCTGGGATTACAAGTGTGTGCCACCACGCCCAGCTGCAACTTTTTAAATGAAATGAAGTTATTTTTACTTTTTGAAAGCAACTTACCTTCCAGTGCAATTGACAAAACTGAGTTTTCCACCAGCCAATCTAATAATCTGTCTGTATCTATAGCATTCTTCACAGATTTAGATAAAGTGCTATCCTCAATCAGTTTGGTTACCTAAAAAGACAGGATTGTGACTGAATCTAATATGCATAATCAAAATCTTTATATACATATGTATGTATGTATGTATGTATACATATATATGTACATATATGTAGAATCTGTAACTCCAACAGTGTTACAATGTTGTCTGCTAATCAGTTAAAATGTATCAAAAGTTAAAATGTATCAGAAATTAACAGAATAGTATTTGTGATCTCTTTAAAAAGAACATGGATCCATTCTTAAAACTTCCACTCCCTGGACCACTGCTGTTTGGCTGAAAGATGAGCATCTAACCCAAACTTCAACCACAACACATCCTCCAAATTTTATAAATAGGACCAGGAAGAATGCAGAAGTCCCTCTCAGATGATGCCCACTGTAGGGTGTGAACCTTGGGAGTTGATCTCTAACATACTATTATGATTAGCTAGAATGTCCCCTAAGAGCTCATGTATTAATGTTCAGAGTTGAGGCAATTAAGCTCTGAGGATTATAATCTCATCAGTGTGAATCCATTGGGATGGGCTTACTGGTGGTAACCTAGGCAGGTGGGGTGTGGCTAGAGAAGGTGGGTCCCTGGGAGTGTGGCCTTAGGGACTGTGCTTCTGTCTTTGAAGCCCCTCACGTGTTGGCTCTCTCTTGCTCCCGGCTTCCATGATGGAGAGCAGAGTGCTTGCGCTCTCCCTCTCTGCTTCCTGCTGCCATGCCCTGAACTAAGCAGACCCGGCCTGACATGGACTGAACTCTGAAATCTCCAAAAAACTGTGAGCAAGTAAATCTTCCTCCCTAAGTTGTGTGGTCAGTATTTTGGATTACAGCAGTGAGGATGCTGGCTGAGACAGCTATGAAAGATGCCACACTGCAGGTAGAAAGAGAATGAGGCCAACATGCTCATACAGGCAGAGTCCAGACCGGGACAGAGTGCTGGCTGCCAGTGGTCGAGTCTCAAGTTCCAGTTTTTCACATGTCCTTGCCCTCTCATGGTTTGGCAATTCAATCCTTCATTCATGTGAAACAGCCTAGCCTTCTCCCAATAAATTCCTCTTGTGGCCTAAAATAGGTCAAGACGAATTTATTGAACTTGCAGCTACGAATCCTAACTCACCCAAAAGAGAATGAAAAGGAGCTAGAATTATGAGTGAACTGCACTGGCTCCACTTGTCATTCACCGAAACAAACTGTGCTGTCTATATGAACCTAATATAAGTTTAGGAAGCTACAGAAAAGTATTTCTTCATTTTGCTCAGACCAACACAGTTATAGTTGCTTTGTTTTTGTCCTAACACCAGTCAGATTTGGTTTAAGTAAACCGGTATCTAAAATAAAATGGAAGGAAATGTTCCTTAGGGTAAAAATTAAATCTCGAACTGTATATTCTAAGGGATTACATTGCAGAAAATCTCACAAAACACCAACTAGTTCAGAGAATAAATTTTGAAAGTAATACAATAAGATGGCTTTATTAACAATTGTAAACATACACATCATTTCCTACACAATCATTCTCTTCTTTATATGATTAAAAGAAATTATTTTCCCCCAATATTTTTATATTAATAACCACAAGTATGTAAAGAAATTAAGGTGTCTGTATCTTAAGTCTTCTAGAAACAAAGGCAAAACTTACTTCTTTGAGGGAATTCATTTTAGCACTAAAATGTGGTGATTTCAGCATGCGCAGCAGGATGTCAAGTCGAAGGTCATCCACAATTGTCACCAGATCCGGTTGGAAGCGCATGCAAAGTAACTTAATGGCAGATAAAAGCTCAGGGATGCTAACCAATCTCTTTTATTTAATAAAAACAAAAATAAAAAAGGAACTGTTAAAACATTTTGATTCTAATTCTCACAACACATAAGAATACAGGGCAACAACGATCTGGAAGTATCTGATATTCTACATGGCTTATTAACTCGATTTTGCTTCTAAACTAGCCAAGCACACTAGTGAGCAGCAAAACAACAGGAATGGTCCTCTGAGAAATTCAAGGCAGATAAATCATGTTAAATTGCTTTAAACAACTCCAGATAAGCTTTTAATCCTACATTATTTTTAAGCTCCTTCTACTCTATACCAATTGTAATACCATTGAAATCATATGTTAGTAAAATTCTGAATGGGTATCACTTACTGAGAATACTATATTCATTCTATGATTGAAGTAACACTAATCACTGGCGTTTCAGAAATAGCATTTTTAAAACTGGCACTAGGGTCTACCCGGCTGTAGGGAGCATTTACCTTGTCTTTGAGGTCTTTCTCCTCCACGCCCCGCACATCCTGGATCGTAGTAAGGATGACTGGGTCTAGCATGGGCTGCAGAAATAAAATGCTATAGTCAATAAGAACTCCTGAATCTGTTCAAAAGTAGAGGAGGTATATCTTCATCTACCATTCAGAAAGGAGAGGGTCCAATGAAGAATGTGAATTCTAGTAGCAAAGCTATTACTAAATAGCTAACGCTGCCCCCAAGTAAACCCTTAACTGATTCTGTGTGTCAGTTTCCTTAATGTTTTATGAGCACAGTCCCTGTCATTACATCTTATAAGAGTAATTTATAAAAATCAAGACACACAGACTAACTTTTAAAATATCAAGCATAAGTATGTATTATTTTTGCAATAAGCAAATATTTTACATTTGACTTTAAAAAATGCAAGCACAGACCATGCAAAAATATGCTGTCATACAAATTAGTCTTGCTTGATGTGAATGAAGCCTATAGAGGGGACTCATAAGACACATTGCTCCAGAATAGTAACACAACCAGATACCTAGCTCTAATTGTGAGAAGTGGTAAAATATTAGCTAGAGCTAAATTACCACTTCCATCTAAGTAAGATAATTTTTAAAATTTAGCTGATGAGGAAAAAAAGACAGAAAATATTTGGTTGCCATAGACAAGAATGCATTAGCAATGAATTAAAATGACACTGGACAATAATCCAGATAGCAATTCTTCATTTTTACGCATGCCAATTACACAGTAAGGACTGAGGGCTGTTCGAGTTAAGAAGTCAGTGTTCTTGTCAGCATGTGCCAGGCCCTATTTAATCCTCACTGCAACTCTGTGAGATAGGCATTATGATTATCACTATTTTGCAGATGAAGGAATACAGAAATAAGTTAACTAAATCTTCCAAGTTCACGCAAATAGCAAGTGGTGGCAACAACTTAATTTGAATCATGGTATGAATTTATTGCCAAATAAATTTTATATATACCTATAATTAAAATAAAGATGAAGTTATATATGTTTTGGTTAAAAATTCATATTACTTCTTACTTTTTAAAAGGTATACTATGCTTATATATATAGTATACATATGAAAAATATATATAAATCAGTAATTTCTAAGAATTCAATAAATTAGCAGCTGGAATATTTATGCCCAATTTACTTCATGGAGCAATGCATGGGTAAATGTATATAAAATCCAACCGTGAACCTGATTATTAAAAAGCCAATTACTAATGTTAATTATTAAAAGTCAACTCATTTTGCCTCTTTATGTCTTAGTGTTTCAGCTACACAACTAATGGTTATATTTATATGCTTAATCAGCTGAAAGAACACTAGATGTTCTTAAGTTTTATAAAAAGAATAAAGAAAATATGTAAACAGCCAAACTATTTCATTTAAAAATCTTACAGTACTTGTATATGAGGCTCTAGGTTTGATCTCTGGCACCAAAAAAACAAAACAAAAACTTTCAACAACTCTTATAGTATTATCTTGACATCTAAAGAAAGCATCTAACATTTAAAAACGGTAAAATCCCCAGCACCTACTAAAAAAAAGTCATATATCCCTGATTAAATTGGCCCTAAGTAAATTTGACATTGGAAAGAAAGAACAGTACAGAAACAGTACTCTCAAAGGACGTTATGCTTTCAAAACCATTTATGGTGATTTAAAAAAAATCTATGGAGAAGTTGTGGGTTTCATAGACTTATAAAGAAAACAATAAACAGAAGTATTTCAATGTGACATTTGTACAGTAAACTGGTTAACTGAAATGGAAAGGAACAAGAAAGCATAATAGGCCTCTAGCATTAGGAAACTGAACACTCATAGCTTTGACTATTCTATGACCTGCTGATTACAATTCTGCAGAAGCAGGAAATCAGACAAGATGCACTGTAAAGCTGTTATTCAACAGTGAGTGACTGAGCTAGTAAGCAAGCCTAGCTGACTGTGCCACACTGATCCAACTTAACCCTAATGGCACTGAGCCCTGGAACAATCCTGTGAAGAGAACAGGGATATATGCCACCCACTTTATAGATAGAAAAATTAAAAAAGATAATTGATGAAATGATTCATTAAAAAGGTAAATACCCTCAGTTGTTACAGGTCTCCTATATTTTGAATTATTAAACATTTTTTATTTTCTTCTAATTTTACTAAAAGTATGGCTATTTTTAAATATTCTTGATTAAGCACAATTCTAAACAACCTGATGAAAAGAAAACCGTTACTGTTTGAATGTCTTGATCACCTTGTGCAGTAATATAAAATGGCTTATCCTACCTGCACCACTGAGGAATTCAGGTACTCTGCACACACTCCTAAGGGTTGCACCAGTGCTGAGACAGCCTAGAAAAAGACATCGAAGATTAGCAAGAAATGTGAGAGGGCTTTTCCTTTCAAAATTAAGTAAATCCCTTTTCATATACCCAAGAAAAATTTAAATAGTGATTTGATCAAGTCATGAATAAACTAAACTAGATAAAATAACTCTTGGATAAGAAGAAGTAATATGAAGATGTCAGTCCATTTTAATTATAGAAATTCAATGTAACTTAAATCAATACATCAAAAAACTCCAAGAATGTATAAAGTTCATACTGTAGAATACTAAAAAATTTTTTTGAAAGGGAGAGAACAGCTGGGGAGTGAGTGAAATGTCTTTAATACAAACCATTTATGGCTTATTTGAAGAAAATTATAAGCCTTTATTAAAATACATAAAAGAAGGCCCAAATAAATGGGGTGATACCATGTTCCTGAACAGAAAGTACCAGTATTATAAAAATGTCCATTCTCCACACACTGACCAATACATAATGAAATTCCAAACGCAGCCTCAGTTGGATTTTCTGTAGAACCTGATATGTTACAGACCATATGCAAAAGAGTAAAAATATGAAAACAATCAAGTATTTAGAAAATAATAATACTGGATAGAAGTGGCACTATTAATAATTAAAACAGTGAAGCAACAGTATAGAAAGTGTTCAAAGGATGAATAACTGGAGCAGATTTCCAAGAAAATCCCATATACACATAGGGCTTTGATACATGATAAAGCTAGTAGATACAAAGAGTGAGGAAACGCCGGGCACGGTGGTGCAAGTCTGTAATCCTGGTACTTGGAAGGCTGACACAGGAGCACACAATAATTCAGTGAGATCCTATTTTGAAATAAAAAGTAAAAAGGGTTGGGGTGTAGCTCATTGGTAGAAACCCCCCCGTTTCAATCCCCAGTAACAATTAATTAATTAATTAATTAAAATAAAATAAAATAAAATAAAATAAAATAAAAAGGGCTAGAGGTATAGCTCAGTGGTAGAGTACTCCTTGGTTCAATCCCAGTACCACACCACCACCCCCCAAAAAAGTAAAGAAAAACAAATCATTCAATGGAGGATCTTACAACAACTGGTTATCTATTTTAAAGAAAATAAAGTTGGATCCTTATCTTACATGATATGTAAAAATATATTCTAAATAAATTTAAGAGCTAAGTTTAAAAAATAAAAGTATGAAGCCGGGAGTGGTGGCGCACGCTTGTAATCCCAGTACTTTGGGAGGCGGAGACCGGAGGATCCGGGTTCGTGGCCAGCCTCAGCATGCGCGCACGCTCTCGCTCTCTCTCTCTCTCTCTCCCTCTTTCTCTCTCTCTCTCTACCTAGTGAGGCCCTCCGCAACTTCGTGAGACCCGGTTTCAAAATAAAAAATA
>PVJS01027788.1:0-25994 GCA_004027185.1 Glis glis
CAAAAAAAAAAAAAAAAAAGAGAGATGCAAGCATGGAACTAAATGGTCAGATTTATATTTGAGAATGCGTGCTCTGAAAGGAGAATAGAAAAAGAAAAGAAAAGTTATGAACTTAAGACATCATTTGAAAACCACATGAATTGTCCAGAATATTATAAGGACTTTGTATAAAGTCCTTAACAGAATCTTTTAGAAGAGAAAGTCTTAAGAGAAGTTTAAGTCTTTAAGAATGGACCAGGGATGTAGCTCAGTGATAGAGCACTTACCTAGCATGCAAAAGGCCCTGGGTTTAATTCCACTACCATAAAATAAAATTAAATTCAAAAAGAAATCTTTAAGAATATAGAATTAACATAGCATGCATACCAAAGGGAGGCATGAAAGCAAAAGAATAGAAAATATAAGATTATCTCGCAAATTTATTTTGGTGACTTGATGAATAGTGAGGTCATTCACTAATATAGCAAAGAGAAAAAGAAATGCTAGTTCCTTATAGTGCAGGGCCAGAACAAGGTAAGTAAAGAGTTTATGTTTGGTGGTATGACCCTATAGGTCCTTGTCAGATTATTAGGACTCATTTCCTATATACTCTGGGATAAACCTATCTGGCTCTGTAGAGTTGTCCACGATAAAGATACATATTTTGGATTGAACCCTGTAGATAGCAATTTAGGTTAAAACATTGGATTCTAACTGTCATGACCATGTTGTTTGCCCTAGGCATCTCTGGTAAAAATATTAATAGTTCCCTCTTTCACAGTCAAATGTGTCCCAGTTTGGATGATAAACCAGAAAGAGGCTGTCAGTGCAAAGCCAACCAAAGCTGGCACTCTGATCTCCACATAGTAGACTCTAGAATTGTGAAAAACGAGTGTTTACTGTTTAAGCTATAGCAGCTTGGACGAATATATTCTTAAAGCAGTATTTCAAATATCTTTTCACCCATCAAAGTGTTCTTTTGTCCAGACAGATGATTTGTTTCTTCTGTCATTAAAAAAAAATGTAATGGTCAAGTGAAAGCAACTAACATTATTTTAATAGTTTACTAATCTAAAGCTTAATATTTGTGGATATTTGCGGTTTTGTATATGCTTACAAATATTTGTAAGGCTCTGTGCTTTAAATTCATAATTTAAGTGCGGTTTTCATAACAATGTTCCATTTCATAGATAAGGAAAACAAGGCTTGAAAAGGTTGCAGGAATTACTCTGAAATTCAAGGTAGAGAGTAGTGACAAAATGAGATCTCAGTTCTTACCCAAAACCAGGTTCCCAATAACTATGTTCTATTACTTTTCAATCACAAACCTTTCTATTACAAAAGTGAATTTGGAACATTAAGATCCATGAGAATAGATTTGTTTGAACATATAAAAATAGATAAAAGAAATAAACACCATCTAAAGGACCTTTTAAAAATTTGTCAAATAACATCTTCTTTGAATAAATAATTCTCTGCCTTTGATAGTTTGATGTTTGATCTAGAAAAATGACAAAATGTTCAATTGTCTTATTTTTCTTGTACAAAGTGGCATTGTTTTAGTCTCATGGATTTTTCTCAAGCAGATAATTAGTTTTATCAGTCAACACTTTCAAGTGTTCTTTAAAATTAAAACACTTCAATGCAGTGTTGTTTGAGGAAAAGAAGATTAACAATTGAAAATGGCTGGAGGCAAATAAATAATCCAAGACCATTATTAAAATAGTTCTATGATTTCTGCAGCAAGCATATCTGAAATAATTATAAAAGCATCAAGGATTTTTCTTATTGAATTTTCCCCTTCATGATATTATGGTTTTAACTTTCCCAAGGCATCTTATTGCGATTTCTTTAATCATTCTGTAATTTGCTTATTGTCTTTTTAAAATAAGTTTATAAAGTAAACTAAATAATTGCTCAATTGCTTTCTAAATGATTAAGGGGAATAACTATTGTATTTTAAAAATATTGTAAAGGTACCAAAATAGATGGCAAATTGCGGTTATTTACTAATGTAAAATAGGAGTACAATTTAATGATTTCTTCTAAACTTGTAGGAGGATTTTGGATTATTTTTAGTTCTATTTAACATAAAATAACTATTCTTATTATTTTCTTCATTTATTTATTGGTGCATTGTAAGCATACATTTTGATGACTGTCAGGATGATACATGCACACATCGGTCTATTAGCCCTCCCCAATTCCCACTCCCATTCCCTTCCCCTTCCCTCTTTCTCATGCTCAGCATAGTAGTTGACTTTGATGAGTTTGGGTATGTACAGCCTGTGCGTTAGGGTGTTTCCCTCTTCCCCTCTCTCATCTCTCAGTTAGGTCATCTTTATTCATCTAAGCTTTTCTCCATCTTTATCTAGAGTCCCACCTATGCCCTATTCTCCCTAGCTTCTGCATATTAAGGAGAACATCTGACTTTTCACTTTTTGTGACTGACTAAACCCACTTAGCATAATGTTCTGTAATTCCATTCACTTCCCTGCAAATAATGTAATTTTGTTTTCCATTGTGTACATATCTCATAGTTTTGTAATGCATTCATCTGTTGATGGACATCCTGGCTGGTTCCATAGTTTGGCTCCTTTGTCAAAAATCAATTGGCTGTAGGTGTGCGGATTTGTTTCTGAGTCTTCTATTCTGCTCCATTGGTCTATATGTCTGCTTTTGTGCCAGTACCATGCTGTTTTTACTACTACAGCTCTGTAGTATAGTTTGAAGTCAGGTATTGTGATGCCTCCTGCGTGGTTCTTGTTGCTGAGAACTACTTTGTCTATTCTGAGTTTTTTGTTGCTCCAAATGAATTTAAGGACTGATTTTTCTATGTCTGTGAAGAATGACCTTGGTGATTGAATGAGTATTGCATTGAATCTGTAGATCACTTTTGGAAGAATGGTTATTTTGATGACATTTATTCTGCCTATGCAAGAAGATGTGAGGTCTTTCCATCTTCTATGATCTTCTTCAATTTCTTTTTTCAATGTTTTATAATTTTCCTTGTAGAGGTCTTTTACCTCCTGACCCCACCTTTATGCTACCATCTTCCCAATAGATTTGCTGGATTCAAAGTTCTGATTCAGTGAGTGAATCATTTGGGCATAAGAAGGCATTGACTATCATTTATCATCACCACAAAATATTCCAATTACTTGCCCAATACAATTCATCTCTTAATTTCTAAAGATGTTGGGGGGGGGTGATTTTTAGGGGTATCATTACCTTTAGCTCTTGTAACATAAGAAAGTAAAAAATGTGATCAAAAATAAAAACATGATGGGGAAAACAATAGGGGCCCACCAAACATGAGTGCTATGTTTCTCTGAAACTGTGATTATTCACTAACTGTCCATATCCATTTATTGCATTCTTTGGGGGGGGGGTTACTGCTAAAAATTAATATATAAATTTTATGAAAGGAATAAAGTTTTGCTCTTGTGGGTCCAATATAGTGTTCCTGAAACCTCAAAACAGACTGAGCACAAGAGGGATTATGCATTACCAGTGATAGCTGCTCCAGTGCATATTGCAGTAGATACCAATGTAAATAGGGTTCAACAGCAAAATGCTGAAATCTGGCACATTTGACAACTGTCACATCTACTTTTTTCAGCAGAAACAATCAGCAGAACCAATCTCAGATGACAAATGATATCCATAAATGTGTACAATGATACAAATCAATAAAAATTAAAATTGTATTAAGTATTTTAGATAGTCCTGTTCATCTTTAGAAATCCATGAGTTAATCCCAGTACTTGGAAGGCTGAGATAGGAGGATCACAGGTTCATGGCCAGCCTCAGCTACTTAGTGGGGCCCTCCCCATCTTAGTGAGACCCTGTCTCAAAATTAAGAATAAAAATAGAGCTGGGGGTATAACTTGGAAGTAGAATGCCTCTAGGTTCAATCCCCAGTACCACAAAAAAAAAAAGAAGAAGAAGAAAGAAAGAAATCCATGTGCTTTCAATGACAAACCAAGTTTTACCCATTGTCTCCAACTGAGAGAACCCAATCTCTCACCCTAGACAATAGTCAATTTAAGATGGACCAAAGACCTGGAAATTAAACCAGAAACTTTGCAATTACTAGAAGAAAACATAGGACCAAATTGCCAACACATAAGCACTGGTAGAGACTTCCTTGTTAAGACGCCCAAAGCTCAGGAAATAAAGCTGACAATCAATAAATAAGATGGCATCCAATTAAAAATCTTCTGTGTGGTAAAGGAAACAACTAAGAGTTTCAAGAAAGAGCCTACAGAATAGGAGAAAATATTTGCCAACTCCTTTACTTTACACTAAAAACAAATAACCCATTCAAAAAATGGGAAATTGAACTGAATAGATAATTCTCAAAAGAAGAAATACAAATGATGAACAACATATTAAAAAAAAGTTCAACATTATTAGCAATCAGGGAAATGCAAATCAAAACTACATTGAGATTCCACCTAATTCCAGTCAGAATAGCAATCACCAAGGATACAAACAATAATAAATGCTAATGAGGATGTAGGGAAGTAGGAACTCTTATACACTGTTGGTGGGATTGCAAATTAGTATAACCACTATGGAAATCAGTTATAGAGGTTACTCAAAAGACAAGGAATGGAACCACCATATGACCCAGCTATATCACTCTTCAGTATATTTCCAAAAGAATTAAAGTCAGAATACTATAGCAATACATGTATATACATGTTTATAGCAGCACAATTCACAATAACAAAATTATGAAACCAATCTAGGTGTCCATCAACAAGTGAATGCATAAGGAAAATGTGGTCCACACACATGATGGAGTTTTATTCAGCCATAAAGAAGAACAAAGTATGTCACTTGCATAATGACATTGAACTAAGAATATTTTACTTAGTGAGATCAGCCAGTCACCGAAAGTCAAAGGTCATATGTTTTCTCTCATATTCGGAGCTAGAGAGAAAATAGGAAACAAAAGAAACTTCAGTTAAATGAGGAGAGAGCCTAGTGGAATAATGGAAGGGGATTGAGGAAGAGAAGTGGGGAGAGGAGAAAGAAGAATGGATGAAGGAAACAGTTCAAATAATGCTATGTCCCTATATGAAAGTATTATTAACAATCTCACTAATTTGTATAGGGAAGAGGAGAAGGAAGAGGGATGGGATTGGGAGAGAATCACACCAAGTGTGGTGTACATGTCTGTTTGTATCACTTTGAACTTCACTATGATGTATAATTAAAATGCACCAATAAAAGTATAAAAAATTTAAAAGTCAAGAGCCCTGATGCTTAGACCCAACTCTAAATATGCAACAGAAATGCCTGCTTTTAAGAAAAGTATCTTCTTTGGATAGTTCCAGAGAAAGTATCCCAGTGCTCTACTCAGGACTTCACAAAGCTGACTTCTTCCTATACTGGGGGAATCCTTTAATATGGAAGAAACACTTTTCTTCTGTAAAACCTATTCTCAAGAAGCTTAGGTTTGGGGTGTGAAAACCACTAAGTTTGCAAAGTGCCTCAGCTTTCATTCCTAATACCTTCCCTGAGAAAATAAAAGCACAAACTTATCTTTTTGAATGCAGAAAAATGGAGGTTGAAATGTAGGAAGAAATTAATATATAAAATGAAAATCAATTACATGTCTATATATTTAAATTTCAAATGCATGATTAATATCATTGTCATCACAGAAATACACAGTAAGGTACTTCTATTAAAATTGTATATATTAAGAAGCAGAAAAAATTATAATACCACAAACTGGTGGGGATGCAGAGAAATTGGAATTTTTAACTTTTTAAATACAATTGGCTAAAATAAAATAGTTTAGCAACTCATAAAACAGTTTGGAATTTTCATATAAAATTAAGCATACAGCAATGACAGCACTCCTCACTGGATATTTACTCAGTTGAATGAAAACCTATGTTCACACGTACACCTTTGCACAGATATGAACTATGGACTTTACTCATAATCACAGTAGACTAAATACAGCCCAGATGTTTCCTAACTTTGCAATGATTAAATAAACTGTGGAAACCACACAATTGAACACTAAACTGAAATAAAAAGGATACAGGCTGTTTCATAGATTGACCTAAAAATTATGTTTAATGAAAGAACACAGATTCAAAATGCTATATCCTGTATAATTATATCTATGTCACCTTCTGTAAAAGACAAAACTACAAGGACATAAAATAGATCAGTGATTAACAAGAAAAAGATGGAAAAAGGGACTATCAAGCTCACAGTATTGCATGCTAAAATAATGTTAATAAAATGGGAAAACTTTTAATTATCACAATGTTATAAAAGTAATAAAGAAACTTTTGGTTGGGTTAAAAATAAGTTCTATGTGAATGATAGTGTTAACCAATTGCTCCCAAGTGAAGGTAAACTTATAAAACATTAACATATACTTAGATTCCAGAAAAAGGATAATGCTAGTATTTATTTTGATTGAGATATGAAACATTAAATCGTGGCTTATATTGTTTACTTAAGATGTTGAATATTTTTACTTACAAAATTAACAAATATTCCTTTAGTTTTAATCTATTGTTTTCAATATGAAAAATTCCTTTAGAAACCTTAGAAAATTTAGAAAGAAAAATAAGAAATTTAAAAATAAAAGAGAATATAAAGCTAAATCAAGGTCATAATTTCTAAAATTTTCCATTTTCTTGTTATTATGTTTCTTTCTTAGATTCTATGTTTGAATAGTTTCTTAGCCATACCCACAAACACAGGTACACTCACACACTGCATATATGTGTATATGTGTGTGTGTGTGTGTGTGTGTGTGTGTATACACACATACATATATACATATAAACACACACATATATACACTAAATAACATAAATAGTATTTGCTATGTATATGTATATGTAGGTATGTATATTAATATATATACATTAACATATATATGTACATATACATGACAGTATATTTTGTCATATGCTTCTTTTCTTATAGAAATAAATTATGAATGTATTTCTAAGTTTTCATAAAATAATTTAAATGATTGAATAATGTTCTTTTTAAATTTTATTGTACTGGTGATTGGACCTGGGGGTGCTTTACCACTGAGCTACATTCCTGGACCCTTTAATTTTTAGACAGGATCTTGCTAAATTGCCAAAGTTGGACAGAACTTGCTATCCTCCAGACTCAGCCCCCCAGTAGCTGGGATTATAGGCATGTCCTACCATACCTGGCAAATAATGTCCTTTTAGTTGTCTCTAACATAGTTATTTATCTCATCTTCTCTTATTGCACATATAGATTTTTTCACTATTGTAGTGCTGAATTCTTTATATTCCCTTCTCAAATTTAATTGAATATTATCAATATTAAATTAGGACTTTTTACAAGGATGACAAAAGCAAATAAAAACAGTACAATAATTGCACTTAGCATTCCATGTTCTGGTTCAAAGTTTGAAAGAGTGTGGTTTCTGAAAACTGACCAGAATAGGTTTTATGAGTACTATGTCCTAACCATATCTTGGAAGTACTCTAAAAAAAATGCACTTCTTGCATTTCTTTTTCATCTCTTTCAGAAATCGTGTAGGAACAGAAGTCCTAGTCAAGTTCTATTATCAAGAAAGGAAATACATTAATGTAAAACAAATGGTATTTTCCAGAAATACCACAAAGTAGGAGGAAGAATCCACTAATTTTCTTTAGTTATAAAAAGAAACAAGAGTATTTTAGTCTTACTAGAACATGTCCTTTCCTATCATCTGAAGAGTTTAGAGGCTGTTTGTCTTTAACTTAGAAGCTTTAAAAGTACATAACAATGAGCTGAGCGCGGTGGTGCACTTGTAATCCCAGTACTTTGGGAGGCGGAGACCCGAGGATCCAGGTGCGTGGCCAGCCTCAGCGCACACGCGCGCGCGAGCGTTCCCTCTCTCTCCCTCCCTGTCTCTCTCTCTCTCTCTCTCTCTCTCTCTCTCTCTCTCCCCCTAGTGAGGCCCTCCACAACTTCGTGAGACCCGGTTTCAAAATAAAACATAAAAAATAGGGCCGGGGGTGTAGCGCGGAGGTAGAACGCCCCTGGGTTCAATCCCAGGTACCGCAAAAAAAAAAAAAAAGTACATAACAATGGAACCAGCCAAGATGTCCATCAACAAATGAATAAATTACAAAACTATGGGATATGTACACAATGGAATTTCATGCAGCCATAAAGAACAAAATTACATCATATGCAGGAAAATGAATGGAACTACAGAACATTATGCTAAGTGAGATTAGTCAGCAACAAAGTGAAAAGTCGATGCTCTCCCTAATATGCAGAAGCCAGGGAGAAAAGGGCATAGGAGGAACTCCAGACAAAGATGGAGAAAACCTTAGATGAGTAAAGAAGATGACCTAACTTAGGGAGATGGGAGAGGGGAAGAGGGAAACACCCTAATGCACAGGATGTACATACATAAACTTATCAAAGTCAACTACTATGCTGAGCAGGAGAAGGAGGGAAGGCGGAGGAATGGGGGTGGGAATTGGGGAGGGCTAATGGACCGATGTGTGCATATATACTTCTACCACCTTGAAACCCATCAAGATATATTATTACAATGCACCTATAAATAAAAAAGAATGCTATTCAGTCAAAAAATTATATAACTATTAAAATCAAGAAGGTAGGAAGGAAAGAAGAAATGGAGGTAAAGATGGAAAGGGAGAAAGGGAGGAAGGGCAGGAGGGAGGAAATGTGCTACCTAGTACCAACAACCAGTGAGAATTACTTTTACTGGATGTATGCACCTCCAACCCAAAGAAGACCCCAGATCCTGGAAAAGGACGGTTTGAAAATATTTCTAGTTTGATTCTCATGGTAGGTATTTATTAAATATTTAATAAATACATTTTACTCTGCTCAACACTAGTCAAACTTAATATACTTTTAGTCATTGTCTAAGGTCTAAGTACCATATAGCTAAAATTGAAGAAGTTTTTGTCTTATTTTCCATTAGTAATAATTTCATGATGAAAATAATTATTAAGTAAGCATAAGAAATGAAAACATCTTAAATCATTTAGCTAAGGTTTAAAGAATGAGAAAATTAAAGTGGTGATTCAACTAACCATTAAGTTATAGACATTAAGATAATACCATTATAATGTGTTGTTCAATTAATTTGCCAACTTCATCCTGAGCCAAAGTAAGTCCTCTCAAAGGGAAAAAAGTTAAAAATCAAATGTGACATAATTAACTTATAAAATAAATATATACTTAAAATAATCCCATAAAGTGTTTAAAAAGTTTTCTATTATATTTATAAATATATCCTTTCATGAACTTTATTCATTTACCATTTTGCTAGCAGAATAATAGGATAATTTTACTTAGTATCTACTGATGGGATTGGTGACATTCCCTTTATTTTGAGTTTATACTCTCTATTCAGTCCTGCACAATCTTTCAAAAACAATTATATATGATTAAGTCAATTCATTGTGATTTTCCCCTCTGGTAAGTATGCTTTAAAAATGTACTTATGATTAAATATGCTGTTTCCTTTAACCTATTTATTACAATAGACAGCTAAAAAGGCATTTATTACACAGATTTCTCTTCTTTATGTTCTTTTTTTCAAGAAAGATATAAAAAGTTTGAAAATCCTTCATTTTGATATAGTCATTGTGTTCATAAATTCCCTTGCTATATATATAGGCTGGGCTATTTTTCCCTTCCCCAAAGTAAAAATTTCAAAGTTGTTAATCATTCTGATTCATTTTATTTGTGCTTTTCTTATATTCTGATACAGAACATTCATAGCTGCACATATATTTTGTCCTCTTTAGATTTCCCACATCTGTGTGTCAATATTCAGTGTTCATCAATTCTCCTCAAGTAATTTCACCAATTGTCCAAGACCACACCATCAATCTAGTTGTCCCATGAGTACCATTTGTATCTCATAAAAAATGTATAAAGCAGCAATCATACTGGATGACTTATTTATAACATTACTACAATTGTTAAATTCCTAAAAGGAGTTCAAAGAGAGTTCAAAAAGGAAAAGTTGAGATATTAGTGAAATGATTTGTGCTTCTCAAAAAGCCTCAGCACATTAGATTAGTATCTCCTTGTATTTGATGTTACAATGCACTAATACTATAGCTCTGTGATCAGCAGCCTTTTGTGTTTTATACTGTAAACATTTTAATACCTAACATATAACAGGTTTATAATAAATGGAGAATAAATAATCAAAATATTTACAAAGTAATAGTAATGAGAATGGAAAGTTTTTGAAAAATAGCAATAGTTGAAGGATTTAGTTCATCTTTCTTTTTTTATTAATGTGCTTTTATTGGTGCATTATGGTCTCACATCATAATGTAAATCATGTTGACAGTGGCATACATGCACTCAGCATTTGATGGCCCCCACTTCCCCATTTCCCCCCTTCTCAATACAAAGTACTGAGGTTGACGTTGGTATATTCACATATGTGCACATAGTTGATGGTAGAATTTCCATGAATGAACCTCAGTCTTCCCCTTCTCCTTCCCTTAGACCACCTTTCTAGCTCCACTGAGGTTTCTCCTCCATTATCTGGAGTCCCTCCGGCATCCCTATACTCCCTAGCTTGTGCATATTAGAGAAAAACATATGTCTCTTTACTTTCTGGCTAATCTCACTTAACATAATGTTCTCCAGGTCCTTCCATTTTCTTGCAAATGACATAATTTTGTTCTTCTTTATTGCTGAGTAGAATTCCATTGTGTGTATTTCCCATAATTTTGTAATCCATTCATCTGTTGATGGACACCTAGGTTGGTTCCATAATTTGGCTTTTGTGAATTGTGCTGATATATGAACATGGGTACACATATATTACTGTAGTTCTCTGATTTCGGCCCATTTGGAAAGATACCCAGGAGTGGTATAGCCGGATCATAAGGTGGATCCATTTCCAGCTTTCTGAGGAATCTCCACACTGATCTCCATAGCAGCTAGACTTGCAATCCTACCAACAGTATAGAAGAGTTCCTATTTCCCCACATCCTTGCCAACATTTATTATTATTTGACTTCTTGATGATTGCCATTCTGATTGGGGTTAGATGAATTTCAGTGTAGTTTTGATTTGCATCTCTTTCTTAAAAATCAGTTATCCCATAAAATATAACTTAATTGTAGAAGTAAGATCCAACATATTCACAGCCCCAGGAAACATTCAGGGTATTAATACTATGGGGAAGGCATACTGGGGGACGCCTGAGAACTCGTATCCATAGAGTATCCTCATTAGACAATGGAAAAGTAAGAGTGTTTAATTCATGTGATCTTTATGGTAAGGATGAATGCTTTCTGCAGTGCCTAACAGTAAATATTCTATAAAAGCTATTATTATTATTTGTAAATACAAGAAAGATAGCAAATGAATCCATTAATATTTAGGGAATTTTCTCTTGCCTTCTCAAAGACTCAATTTTATAAGGGTCAAACTTGAAAAGCACTAATTAAGTCTTTGTATGCTTCTAGCATGCACTTTACATTCTGTTTTAAGAAATGCAGCCTAAGTCCCACCACAAGAGTCACAAAAGTGCATACATGAAAAACTGGTGTATTTACTCTGTGAATTACAGACTGGTGCTAAATCTAGGTCGACTAGTGCCTTTGCTGACTTTTCTGTATTCCGTTTTATATTCTCCCTCCTTAATCTAGATGAGGCTTGGTTTATAGATTTAAGGCACTTGTTTTCATTTGCTTGTTTGTTTGCTTCCTGGTACTCTTTCTCATGCTAGAAACCCTAAACAGCTTGGTCCATATTTGCCTGATCATAAGACCTATAAGATAGATAATAAACTATTGATTTGTCTATACAAAGCTTCTCTCTCCAGAGGCAATCAGCACAAATTTTCAAAAGATTTTAAGAGTACAGATGTTTTCTTATAGAATCAGAAAAAAAATTTCTTACATCCCATCTAATTTAGTACCCTAATCTCTCCAATCCAGATATATTTTATTCCAACAGCTAAAATGACATGGAAATTATAACTTTCAACTATAACTTCCAACACAGTACAAAATATTTTACTCCAAGATTGTAGCAAATTAGAAAGATGTGATTGTGGGGCATCCTGTCAGCATCAGCCCTTGAAATGAAAATATAAACAGTAATTTCCCAAACTGAAATCAGTGTGTTATTACTTGCAATTATTAAAGTATATATTTAAAGAGCACTAATGGAGTTTTCATCTAAATAAATTATATATTATTGATGATTCTCATTATTTTTTACATTAAATACACATGGTTGAAACTATCATGTGCTTATCCATATTTTTCTGGCTATTCAGCAAAGGCTGCAGCATGAGCAACTCCTGCTGTATTAATTTTGATGCCAATATTCTATATTTCATTATAAATGTGTCCACATATTCCATTAAAAATATTTTTCAGAAAGCTAATCCATAGGAAAACACTTTTCTGGTCAGATTTAATTCAAATCAGAACTGTCAGATCCCCAGAAATAATTGTCTCAGTCCATGGGTACTTATATTATTAATAGTTCAAAACATTATCTCAGTGAAGTTAATTATATAAACCTACACTTTGACTAGAAAAAAATAATTAAAGCTGACTTGAGCAGTTAACAATTCCTGCTTAGCTTAATTATATAGTGAACAATTAATTTACTCTGCTATTAATGGCCTTCTCTTGTTATAACCTTATTTGTGTTTTAAGTATCTTCCCAACCAAAATGTGATAGCATGTCATGTGGTTTCTGGTGTATGAAGGGATTCACTCTGATAAGTAGCATTTGTCCAAGCATAAAAATGGGTCTGCAATAAACATGCTCCATTTATGCTCCATTCTGTTTATAATTGTGGGTACCCATTTCTGGTGTAACCAGATAAGAAGTTTATGGATGAAAATACATAAAACTTAACCTATCGCAGGACAGTTTTTATTCTCACAAGTCTTATTTGTATTTCTTGGTCACAGAGGATATTTTTACCTCAGTGAATGCAGGGTGAGTTTAGCTATGTATTTGCCATAACAACTGGAAACACTGTATATTTAATGTGCATTTGAAGTTTTGTCTCTGAATTACATATAAGAGCAGCCTTCAATTGCGGAAGCTGAGGCTCTTTCACAAAGCCACCTAAATGAGAAGGGACCAGGCATCCCCCCTGCATTTCATGAACATAGCTTCTTACCCAGTGCTAATGGTAGTGGTCTCAGAGAAAAACTGTGCGTGTTCCTCCTTAATCTTCATTTAAAAGCAAAGCATGAAAAGTGCTGCTAACTTCTAGCCATCCGTATTTCATCTCCTGTATAATGTGAAGAAAGGCCTCAGGTTTTCTTAAATCAGTTCAGTAAAGAATAGTATGTTAGTTTATGTACATTAATTAACCTCAAGTGTTGGAAAGAAAAATGAAGCCCAGAGACTGTATAATGGCTTATTTAAAAGCACCTAAGAAATTACATGCTATGATTAATTCCTCATTATAATATCATTACTTTTCCCACTTAAACCAGAGCCTTTCCACTGATGAGGTATGAAGCTGGCAGTTTCTCAGGAATTCAATATTGTTTTGTTACCATAAAGGAAGTCATTAGTGGATTAACTCTGCTTTTTTTTGTTGTTGTTTTTTTTCAGGTAGTTAAATTGGTAGAGTGAGAAAAGCATTAAGTCTGGAAGTTTCTGCACTAGATCACTGTGTAAACTTGTCACTAAAATTATCTCAAACCTAAAATTTCATCTGCTGGGTGTGGTGGCACACACTTGTAATCCCAGGACTTGGGAGGCTGAGACAGGAGGATAGCAGGTTTGAGGACAGCCTCGACAACTAGCGAGGCCCTCTTCAAGTTAGTGAGACCCTGTTTCAAAATAAAAGAATAAAATAGAAAAAAAAATTTCATCTGAGGCAGTTGCTCTAGACTTGTTTTAAGTTTTCCTAAATGCCACCCCCACCTGTATTACTAGGAAATTTGATAGAGACCATTATTTAGTATCTTCCTCTCTTTTTTTCTATTTCCAAATTATATTTTCTTCTTCATCCTTTTGCAGAACATTTACTCCCAAGTGTACTAAAGCTATGAAAAAATGAAAAATTCATACCTTCATATTTCTTACAGAAAGTTGGAAAATATCCAGTGTACCATGATACAAATAGGAAACTTTGTAAAAGGCTATTTTATTTCATTGTAAAATGAAAAATGCACAAATTAATTACTTTATAGATAAGTAAAGATACAAATAAGAACTAAAATGTACAGCAAGATTATATTATCTATATTTAGTTACATGCTCAGGTTTTTTATTTAAATAGTATACATTTTGTTTCATTAAAACAGTCTTAGTTATATCATTAAAAATGAATTTATTGAACCGGGTGTGGTGGCGCATGCTTGTAATCCCAGTACTTTGGGAGGCGGAGACCGGAGCATCTGGGTTTGCGGCCAGCCTCAGCTCTCTCTCTCTCTCTCTCTTTCTCTCTACCTAGTAAGGACCTCCGCAACTTCGTGAGACCCGGTTTCAAAATAAAGTATAAAAAAATAGGGCTGGGGGTGTAGCGCGGAGGTAGAATGCCCCTGGGTTCAATCCCTAGTACCGCAAAAAAAAAAGAATTTATTGTCAGAATTAATTACTTATCTATTTATTTTTCAACTATTACTTATTCCAGATCCTGTGTTACATGCTGCTAACAAAATATTAGGAAAAGTAGGAATACTGTCCATCATCATGGAATATACTATCTATTGGAAAAGTAGACAAAAATCAAATAATCAGAAAAGTACATGTATAATTAAAAAGTGTGATAAGACTCAGAAGACAGGTCACTAGAAACACATAGAACACTGGCGTAGGACCTAGTTTGGGAGATTTGCTAAAGGCTACTTAAAACAGGGGCATTTGATTGGCTATGCAAAATATGCATGAATAATGTCGAACTATAATATGGCATATGTAGTATGTGTGTATGTGTGTGTTTGGGGGGTGGGAGTGAGATGAGGCTAAAACAACTCTGCAGGATTCTAGGCCACAGAACATGCATAGACCATGGAACAGGGGGAAGTATAGGGTTCCCAACAAACAATTCTGACCTTGTCAGAGAATGGCTAGTGAGGGCAAATTTGGTAGATCATGAAACATCAGAGATAAAAAGAGATCCATGAAGTTCTTTTTAAGAGAATATAATCATTTTGGTCTTTATCTTCAGAGTAATAGGAATCTGGTAAAAGGTCAGAAGCAGAGAGATGGCAGGTTCTGAATTTTGTTTTTAAGAATATATTTTATGGTATTAGAGAACTGACAGAATGCAGCCAAATCAGGATGTTTTAGAAGGTATTGGAATAGTACAGGAAAAGAATAATGGTGGTTTTGATAGAGGTGAGGAGAGAATTAAAAAGAGGATAGATTTTGATTGGATGTTGAAGAATAAAAGTGAACGATATATTGTAATAGAAATAACCAGGAAATCTTAGAGATATGTGAAATAATGGTACCTAGAATATCCTCAGTGTTAAACACAATAAACCAGGTTTGTGTGTGTGTGTTTGTGTGTGTGTGTGTGTGTGTGTGTGTGTGTGTGCATGAATGTGAGGATTTATCAACATTTATCAATGAATTGATTCTGTTGTCAATTTCTAACTCATGCAGTTCTTCATAGAGGCTAAGATCAAAGCAGATTGAAAAAGCAGGGGCAGTCTACCTTTGAGCTACACCCCCAGCACTTTTTTATTTTATAATTTTTTTATTGGTGCATTGTAATTATACATCATAGTGAAGTTCAAAATGACGCATACATACATGCTTGCAGCATTCATTATGTGTTTCCCTCCGGTTCTCACTCTGCTCCCCCACCCAATAGTCTTCACATCAATACAAGTAACTTCATGTATGAACAAAGGATTATTTGAATAGGTCCCATCATCAGATCTCCCCTTTTTCCTCCTCACCTCCCTCTCTGTATCCCCCTCCCCGATTTCACCAATGTCTCTCCATATTTATCTGAGGACTTCTTTGTTTTCCTCTACCTTCCACATATAAGTGAAAAAATATTGTACTTCACTTTCTGTGACTGGTTAACCTCACTAAGCATAATATTCTTGAGTTCCATCCATTTGTCCTGCAAATGACATGATTGTGTTCTTTTTTCATGGCTGAGTAGAATTTTATTGTGTGTATATACCATAATTTCCTAATCCATTTGTTGGTTGAAACAGGGTCTCTCTAAATTGCTGAAGGTCTCCCTAATTACTGAGGCTGGGTTCTAACCTGCTATCCTCCTGTCTAAAGCCTTCATGTGCTAAGATTATAGGTGCATACTACTATGCCCAGCAAAAATATAACTCTTACTACATCAAAATTTCACTTTACTTATATAATAGCACATACTACCTTAAGTCATTAATATAAACCAAATAAATACCTTCAATTTTATTCTCAATTTATTTATCTATTTTTTCAGTTACTGAACTAAAGAAAACAAATAACAGATTTTGCCATTAGAACTCTATTAATGTGAGAGTACTGATTAATTATTGGCTTAAATTTAAGAGATTTTTCGAATAACTTAGTGTAAAAATGATCACTAATGCCATATATAATTCCAGTCATACTAAGTGTTTTGTCAGTTAATCAACATTTATCATGAGTTCCAACTCTGACATTAACAGTAAGAAAATACTGGTTGAATAATAATTTGAAGACTTGTCAGGGATAATAAATACACAAGCACATACACAATGAAAACATGAAATCATTGATGAATATATATGCAAAAATTCTAAACAAAATATTAGTGATACACATTCAAAACCACATCAAGAAAATTGTATACCATGATCAAGTTGGTTTCATTCCAGGGATTCAAGGCTGGTTCAACATACCGAAATGAATACATTCATCACATAAATAGAACTAATGACAAAAATCACATGGTCATCTCAACAGATGCTGAAAAAGCATTTCACAAAATCCAACATCCATTCATGTTAAAAACATTGCAGAAAATCAGAACAGAAGAAACTTACCTCAACATTATTAAGGCAATATACAATAAACCCAAAGTCAACATCATATTGAACAGGGAAAAACTGTGGGAATTCCCTTTAAAATCAAGAACAAGACAAGGATGCCCACTATCACCACTCCTTTTCAATATAGTCCTCAAGACTCTTGGCAGAGCAATAAGGCAAGAGAAGGATATCAAAGGAATTCACATAGGAAAAGAAGAATTAAAATTATCTCTATTTGCAGATGACATGATTCTATATTTAGAAGACTCAAAAAACTCAACCAAAAGACTACTAGAGCTGATTAACATATCCAGCAAAGTAGCAGGATACAAAATCAATCTTAAGCAGGGCATGGTGGCGCACGCTTGTAATCCCAGTACTTTGGGAGGCGGAGACGGGAGGATCCAGGTTCGCGGCCAGCCTCAGCTCTCTCTCTCTCTCTCTCCCCCTGCTCTCCCTGTCTCTTTCTCTCTCTCTCTCTAATTAGTGAGGCCCTCCGCAACTTCGTGAGACCTGGTTTCAAAATAAAGTATAAAAAAATAGGGCCGGGGGTGTAGCGCGGAGGTAGAATGCCCTGGGTTCAATCCCCAGTACCGCAAAAAAAAAAATCAGTCTTAAAAAAATGAGTAGTTTTTTATATGCAAACCATGAATCCACTGAAAAAGAAATCCAGAAAACAATTCCATTCACAATAACCTCAAAAACAATAAAATACCTAGGAATAAATCTAACCAAGGAGGTAAAAGAACTCTATAATGAAAATTATAAAACATTAAAGAAAGAAATGAAGAATATCTTAAAAGATGGAAAGATCTCCCTTGCTCTTGGTAGGCAGAATAAATATTATCCAAATGGCCATTCTACCAAAAGTGATCTACAGACTCAATGCAATCCCTATTAAGATACTAATGTCATTCTTCACAGACTTTGAAAAATCAGTCCTCTATTTCATATAGAGAAATGAAAGGCCCAGAATAGTCAAAGCAATTCTCAGCAATAAGAACCATGCAGGAGGAATCACAATTCTTGACTTCAAACTATACTACAGAAATATAGTTATAAAAACAGCCTGGTACTGGTACAAAAACAGACACATACACTAATGGAATAGAATTGAAGATACAAAAACAAATCCACATACTTATAGCCAATAGATTTTCAACAGAGGTGCCAAACACATCCTTTGGAGAAAAGACAGCCTTTACAACAAATGGTGTTGGGAAAATTGTTTATCCAGTTGTAGAAAAATGAAATTAAATCCCTACGTCTCACCTTGCACAAGAGTCAACTAGAGATGGATCAAAGACCTGTAAATTAGACAGAGACTTGAAGTTACTAGAGGAGGGCATAGTTCCAACACTCCAACATATAAGCACAGGTAGAAACTTCCGATGCTCAGGAAATAAAATAAAATAGGAAATTAAAACAAGAATTAAGCCAGGTATGATGGCGCACACTGGTAATCCCAGTACTTGAGAGGCTGAGACTGGAGGATCTAGGTTCACGGCCAGCCTCAACTACTTAGTGAGGTCCTCTGCAATTTAGTGAGACCCTGTTTCAAAATAAAGAATTAAAAATAGGGCTGGGGGATGTAGCTCAGAGGTAGAATGCCCCTGGGGTCAATCCCCAGTACCGCAAAAAAAAAAGAATTAATAAATGGGATGGCATTAAACTAAAAAGTTCCTGCTCATCAAAGGAAACTATCAAGAGTCTAAAGAGAGAGCCTACAAAATGGGAGAAGATCTTTGCCAACTATTCCTCTGACAGAGGACTAATATCTAGAATATACAAATAACTTGAAAGACTTAACACTAAAAAAAAACTCAATCAAAAAATGGGAAATTAAACTAAAGAAAAGATACAAATGGCCAATAAATAAGTGCATAAAAAACTGTTCAACATCAATAACAATCAGGGAGATGTAAGTCAAAACTACACTGAGATTCCATCTAACCCCAATCAGAATGGCAATCATCAAGAAGTCAAACAACAATAAATGCTGGTGAGGATGTTGGGAAATAGTAACTCTTCTACACTGTTGGTGGGATTGCAAATTAATGCAGCCACAATGGAGATCACTGAGGATATTCCTCTTAAAATATATGATCCAGCTATAACACTCATGAAACAGGAGTGTTATAACACTGAAATCAGAATATTATTGTAATACAAGCATATCCATGTTTATAACTGCATAATTCACAATAGCCAAATCATGGAACCAACCTAGGTGTCCATCAATAGATAGATTATAAAATTATGGGATATGCACACAATGGAATTCTACTCAGTAATCAATAAGAACAAAATAATGTCATTTACAGGAAAATGGATAGACCTAGAGAACATTATGTTAAGTGAGAGTATCCAGTCACAGAAAGTAAAGGATCATATGTTTTTTCTCATATGCAGAAGCTAGGGAGTAATCTGGATACCAGATGGACTTCAGATAATGGAGAAACTCCAGTGGAGCCTAGGAGATGATTTAGGGAAAGAGGGGTGGGGAGAGGGAGGATCAGTGCAGGAATCACTTCCATTAATGTTATGTACATATGTAAGAATACCAATGTCAATCTAAATACCCTGAATGGGGAAGGGATGGATGGAGAGGGAGCCGAGGAGAGGCCCACCAAGTGCTTGCTGTGTGCATGTTTGTCACTATCACTATGAACTGCATTATGATGTGAGACTATAATGCAACAATAAAAGTATTAAAAATATAATATCATGAAATCATAATTTCAATCAATCCTTCCCAATTAAGGACCAAGTAAGTTAAAGTAAAATCCAGTCCAGTCATTTTACTGCTGTTTCTATGGCAACAAAATTTGATTTGCATTCCAATCTTGCCATAATCTGTATTTCACAAATTCCAAAACCAAATACTACCTAAGTTGGATCTGACTACACCAAAATAACACATTGGTGAACACAACTGTTTTGTTGATACTACTATAAACTTCACTTTCTTATTAAAGAAGAGTATACTTTTTACTTGTTGTCTTCCTCCAACTCTCTCAAATATGATCTCCAGAATATATTTCTATAATATTCTTTGATCACGTCAACTCCCATATGTTAAAAAAGTAAAACAAATCACAAACAGAAAAGTGTAAACAACAACCAAAAAATCTTTCTGAACTTTTCATCCTGATAATTTAGGTTCTTAATTTATTATAAATATTAGTTAAGTATAAGAATTACCTGAAGAGGTTGGAAAAGATCCAGATTCAGAAATTCTCATTAAATTGACCTGATGACAACCTCCATAATCCACAAATTAGCAAAGATTTTCAATGATCCTAGCACAGCTGCCCTAGATTACACTTTGAGAAATTTAATTCTGTCTTACTTATTTTTAAATTTTGTGAACAACCTCCTGTAATACAAATGTATTCTCATTTTTCTGACTTTGTTATTATGCTAGTCCATTTGCCAAAATTTTACTTTCCACATATCCTAACTTCCTGCAAATCTCAAAAGCCTACTCATTTTCATATACACTGTAAAATTTCTCCTGATTAGCCCCAGACAGAACTAATCTTTCTCCACTGTGCAGTGGTAGTTTTACTTGTATATGACATTCATTACATACTGCCCACACATTTTCCTATTACTATAAAATTATCACAGCTTTTTATTTAGCAGGTTAAAAAACAGGCATTTACTAGTCACTGTGCTATAGGTCAGAAGTCTAGAAGAGTGTGTCTACATTCTCTGTTCCACCTGCAATCAAGGTATCATCTGGAGGTTAATATCTACTTCCAAGCTCATTCATGTTAATAGCACAATTCAGTTCCTTCCATTTTTTGGACAGAAGCCCTCATTTTCTTGCTGACTGTCAACCAGGAACACTCTCAGATCCTTAAGCCTGCTCTCAGGTCCTTGCACCAAAACCCCCTCCACAGCAGCATTCAGGAGCCCCCTTCAAGTGAAATCCATCTCACTCAACCAATCTTTCTGATGTCTTTGTCTTTTACCAGATGATGAAGAAGAAGGTTTTCTTTTAAGTGGTTCCTGTGATTGGGTCAAATCCACTTGGATAATATCCCTATCTTAAGGTCATCTGTGCCACATAATATAACCTAATCATGGAAGTAAAATTCATTAAGATCACAGTTCTAGGGGATCATTCAAAGTATATTTACCAAACAGATGGGTAATCTTAAGGGACATCAGCATTATTCAATTCACTCTTATTCTTCTGAAAAATTTATTTTTCCTTCTAAAGTATAGCTCCTAGAAAACAAGGATGATGCAGTTTACTTTTTGTATATCACAAATCACCTGTCCTAATGCTTCACACACAGTAAACATTCAATAAATCATTCTTGAATAAATGGCCCTTCATGTGATAATCTCTTTCCTGATACATCAAATTTAAGTGAATAGAATTGAGCCTAGAAAAAGTAAATATATAGTCATTCACTCTGAAAGAGATGGAAGCAGTTAAGAACTCTACATGCTGAGTTCTCTATAATCTTGATTTGTGAATAAAAATAGCACCCAGTAAAGTTTCTTGGTGTCAAAAGACATAGCAAAAGAAAAAAATCTAAAAATAAAACAGAAAAGACTTGTAAAAATGAGTAACTCATTAGTGTTCTGTGGACAACTTTTGCAAACTACATAGTATATAAGTAATTGGATTTCTCAATAAAAAAGAGAAAAGAAAGAGAAATAATCTTTCAAGTAATAATAAGCTCATTTTATTCCAAAGTTAATGAAAACTACAATTCACAAATCCAAACAGCTCAGTGAACTCCAAGTATAAGAAATATGGAGAAAATCACACAAGACACACAATAATGAAATTTTTTACAATAAGTACAAAAAATCTTAAAATCAGAAGAATCTTAAACATATTTGGAGAACTAGATAACTTGGAAAGAAATAGAATTTGTAAGTAAAAATATTTCAGCCATGAAACTTCAAAACAAATATCCTCACCGATAAATTTTACAAAATATTTAAGGAGGAATCTCTGCCAATTCTGTACATTTGAGAGCAAAATATTGTAAAGGAAGAAATATTTTCTTATTTTATATGACAGCAATAAACTCAGTATCAAAACTGAGCACGAAAAGGAAGAAAGGGGAGGGAATGGGGATGGGAAGTGGGAGAGGGCTAACTAACCCACGTGTGCATGTATACTTCTACCACCCTGAAACCCATCAAGATGTATTAAATGCACCAATAAAAAAAAACCCAGTGAAATACATTGAGAGAAACTAAAATAACATATCGCATATCTCATGAGTAGATGTAAAATACCTCAATAAAATACTAGCAAATGAAATCCAAAAGTAAGAGCTATACTATATCAATGGATTATAACACATGATGTTGTATAGTTGTCAATTTTCTACATATCAATAGAATGAAATCCCATTCAATATTCCAATAGGATTTGTTTGGGTTTGTTTTGTTTTGTTTTCTAGAAATTGAGAAGTTAATTCTAAAATTCACATAAAAATGTAAAGAAACCAAAACAGATAAAACAGCTCTGGGAAGAAACAAAGCAAAATAAAGTTGGAGAACTAAAATCTACTCTATTTTAAGACTTACTATGAAGCTGCAGTAATCAAATCAGTGTGGTATTTATATAAAATTGAGAAGTAACTAAATGAAATGGAATACAGACCCCTACAATACATCTTCACATATATGGTCTAATTGATACAGGTACAAAGGCAAAAGGAGAGAGGATTGTCTTTTCAACATATGGTACTGGAAGAACTAGATATTCTTATACAAAAATATAAAGCATCAATCCATATCTCACGCCAAATACAAAAATTAACTCAAGGTCAATTCTGAGTTAATCTATAGTGGTAATAAGTAGATCCATAGTTGTCTGGACACAGGGATAGAAATATCAAGGGGCACAGGGAAACTGTTTTTTTTAACATGCTTTTATTGGTGCATTGGAGTCTCACATCACAATGAATATCTATTTGATGTTACCATACATGCACACAGCTCTTAGTGTCCCCCCTGCCTCCCCCCACCTATATGAAGTACTGAGAATGATGTTGGTATATTCTCATATGTACACATTGTTTATGATAGTAATTCCACTGATTCACTTCTTTCTTACCCTTCCCCTTCCCTTGTACCACTTCCCTTGCCCCACTGAGGGTTCACCATTATCAACCGGAGTCCCTTGTGTGTCCCCACTACTCCCTAGGTTGCACATACTAATGAAAACATATGTCCCTTTTATTTTTGTGCTTGACTGATCTCGCTTAACATAACATTCTCCAGATCCTTCTGTTTTCTTGCAAATGATGTTATTTTGTTCTTCTTTATTGCTGAGTAGAATTCCATTGTGTGTATTTCCCACAATTTTGTAATTCACTCATCTGTTGATGGACACCTAGGTTGCTTCCATGATTTGGCCACTGTGAATTGTGCTGCTGTAGTTTTCTGGTTTCAATCCCTTTGGTTTGATACCCAGTAGTGGTATAGCCGGGTCATATGGTGGGTCCATTCCCAGTTTTCTGAGGAATCTCCACACTGATCTTCATAGTGGTTGAACTAGTTTGCAATCCCACCAGCATTGTAGAAGAGACCCAGTTTCCCCACATCCTCGCCAACATTTGTTGTTGTTTGACTTCTTAATGATTGCCATTCTAATTGAGGTTAGATGAAATCTTAGAGTAGTTTTGATTTGCATCTTCCTGATTGCTAATGATGTTGAACATTTTTTCATGTATCTATTGGCCGTTTGTATCTCTTCTTTCATGAAGTGTCTATTCATTTCAGTTGCCCACTTCTTGATCGGATTATTTGTTTTCTTAGTGTAAAGTCTTTTAAGTTCTTTGTATATTCTAGATATTAGACCTCTGTCAGAGGGATAGGTTGCAAAGATCTTCTCCCATTCCGTAGGCTTTCTCTTTAGGCTCTTGATGGTTTCCTTTGATGAGCAGAAGCTTTGTAGTTTAATGCTATCCCACTTCTTAATTCTTGTTTTAATTTCCTGTGCTTTGGAGGTCTTGTTGAGGGAAACTGTTGAAATGACAGATATGTTCATTATCTGAATCATGTTGGTGCTGATGGTTTTACTCCTCTATGTATATATCAAGTCTTATCAAATTCCTCACTTTAAATATGTACGTTTTAGTATATGTAGATTATATGTCAATGAAACTGCTTTTAAAAGTGGAGTCAGATATGGAAAACCAAGAAACACTCATTCTGAGGTGTGTGGAGTCTGCAGCATGTATAAGTTTCCCTCTGCAGCCAGAGGATCAGGTCAGGACAGTTGAAGAACATCCACTGAAGGCATTCTGCACTTTCGGCTTTAAGAGGATCAGCCGGGAGTGGTGGCGCATTCTTGTAATCCCAGTACTTTGGGAGGCGGAGACCGGAGGATCCAGGTTCGCGGCCAGCCTCAGCTCTCGCTCTCTCTCTCTCTCTCTCTCTCTCTCCCTGTCTCTCTCTCTCTCTCTCTCTCTCTCTCTCTCTCTCTCTCTACTTAGTGAGGCCCTCCACAACTTCATGAGACCCAGTTTCAAAATAAAGTATAAAAAATAGGGCCGGGGGTGTAGCACGGAGGTAGAATGCCCCTGGGTTCAATCCCCGGTACCACAAAAAAAAAAAAAAGAGGATCAGAACAGGGAAGAAAAAAGAGAGAAACTCCTTGAAAAATGTCATGCTTTCAGCTGCAAAAACAGACATCAGTGAAAGTGAGCCCAGACAAACCTCCATCAGACACACAAGCTTGTACAAACTGAAAGGGCACTGCCTGCTCACTGTAGAGGGAGTGGTGATAGAGCTCAAGAGACATCTGGGAATGAGATGGGAGAGCACAGATGTTAACTACAATGCATAGGGAGGTACCCAAAGTTCCAAAAGCCAGCACAAGCAGGTCTCTGGATCACAGCAGGCTTAGAACCTGAAGCCTGTGCATCGGAATGTCCTGATCCCACTCTAAAACGCTTAAGCCTGTACCGAAATATATCAAGCTAAAACTTTAAAAGAACCTCCTAATTACAGACATTTTTCCCTTAGTCTAGCAGTCTGACTCATAAAAGGTGTGTGTTTCTTTCTGGAGGCAAATATAATTTATTTTAATCTCTACTGTCATTGATTATTTTGTTGTATCAAAGACAGGTTTGATCTTTGTAGTACAAATTCAAAGAATCTAACATATTTTAATTAAAATACCTGAAAGAGAGAGAGTATATGGCAGAAATATTTGAAGAGACAGTTCCCATCAACTTAAGTAATTGGTAAATGATATTAACCCTCAAATCCAAGAATCTCAGCAAACTTCAATCAGAGCAAATAAAAAGAAAACCACATCTAAAGATATCATAGTGAGCTGGGCGTGGTGGCGCATGCTTGTAATCCCAGTACTTTGGGAGGCGGAGACCGGAGGATCCGGGTTCGCGGCCAGCCTCAGCTCTCTCGCTCTCTCTCTCTGTCTCTCTCTCTCTCCTTAGTGAGGCCCTCCACAACTTCGTGAGACCCAGTTTCAAAATAAAGTATAAAAAATAGGGCCGGGGGTGTAGCGCAGAGGTAGAACGCCCCTGCGTTCAATCCCCGGTACCGCAAAAAATACAGATATTAAAATTACTCACAATAAAATGGCACACTATTTACTATGGCAAAATAATATGAATAATTATTTTCTTATCTAAAATAATGGAGGCAAGAAGACAAGACTATAAAGCAAATTTCAATCTATAATTTTATATATATTGGGAATATCATTCAAAAATTAAGATAAAATAAAATATCAGAATGACATAAGGAGAGAAATTCATCTGAGGTACAGCTGTACTAAAGAAATGCTAAATAAACCAGGTGTGGTGGCACAGGCTTGTAATCCCAGTACTTGGGAGGTTGAGACAGGAAGATCCGGGCTCATGGCCAGCCTCAGCTACTTAGTGAGGCTCTCCGCAAATAAAGAATAAAAAATATGGCTGGGCTCAGCGCGCATGCGCGTGCGATCAATCTCTCTCTCTCTCTCTCTCTCCTCTCTCCTCTCTCTCTCTCTCTCTCTCTCTCTCTCTCTCTCTC
>PVJS01027789.1:0-25993 GCA_004027185.1 Glis glis
AGCATTCTACCTGTGAGCTACACTCCAAGCCCTATTTTATTTTTTATTTTGAAACAGGGTCTCACTAAGTTGCTGAGAGGCTCATTAAGTTGCTGAGGCTGTCCTTGAACCCAGATCCTCTAGTCTCAGCCTCCCAAGTACTGGGATTACACATGTGTGCCACCATGCCCGACTCTTACTTCTTGTTTCTAATCCCGTGTGCTGAGAAATAACCCAAGAGAGCTACAGAATTAGGAAAGTCCAATAGGTACTGCGTGAGAAACGCTTACAAAATTAAATGGAATTTGTTTCCAGTATGCCGTCTATTGCAGAGCTTTGTGATGTTTTCCATGCTACATAATCCCATTCTCAAATTCATACTGACTTGTTAGAGGATTCACATGCACCAATTTAGCTGGAGGTTTTCTACAAGGTTTCACATTCTACTTTTTTTTTCTTTTGTGGTTCTGGGGATTGAACCCCGGGGCATTCTACCTCCAAGTTACACCCCCAGACCATTTTACTTTTTGTTTTGAAGCAGGGTCTCGCTAGGTTGCTGAGAATCTTACTATGTTATTGAGACTGTCCTCAAACCTGTGATCCTCCTGTCTCAGCCTCCCGAGTACTGAGATTGTGCGCCACCATGCTTGATACCACGTTCCAACTTTTAATTTGTTAATCTTTTTTTGAAAACAAACTTACAGGAATTGTTCTATTAGGTAGATAGGATTACATAATCATCTCCTGTTCAAGAGAAATAAGATTTCTTTTAGAACCAGACAAATGTGATCTGGAACTTTTAGTTGAGATTTTACAAGTTTAGCTTGCAGAAGAGAGTCCCTTTCAACAGCCAAAGGGTTCAGCATCACACGTAACTTGTCTCCCTTAGGAAATGATTAGGTGTGTGGCATTACATTGAGGGACAAGCTGTATTGTTGAAAGACAAGCCTGTATTGTTTAAAAAGTTACAGATAAGCTGGGCGTGGTGGCACACGCTTGTAATCCCAGTACTTGGGAGGCTGAGACAGGAGGATCGAAGGTTCGCGGCCAGCCTTAACTGCTTAGTGAGGTTCTCTGTAACTTAGTGAGACCCTGTTTCCAAACAAAAAATAAAATAGGGCTGGGGGTGTAGCTCAGAGGCAAAATGCCTCTGGGTTCAATCCCCAGTACCATACACACACACACACACACACACACACACACACACACGTTACAGATATGCAAAAGCTCTTTAGTGGGGATCAAAGCCCCAAGTTCAGGCCCTTAGTTGAATAGATTCTAGCTTTCAGACTTTTTTTTTTTTGCGGTACTGGGGATGGAACTCAGGGGCATTCAACCTCCAGGCTACACCCCCAGCCCTGTTTTTTATTTTTTACTTTGAAACAGGGTCTCACTAAGTTGCTAGGACCTCACTAAGTAGCTGAGGCTGGCCGCAAAGCTGGATCCTCCGGTCTCAGCCTCCCAAGTACTGGGATTACAAGCGTGCGCCACCATGCTTGGCTTAGCTTTCAGACGTCTTACCTCTATGTGTCCGTGTCAAACTAAACTGAAGCCTAAAATGACTTTTAATTCTACATGGTGGTTCACAGATTAACTAAACCTAGACAGCACTTACCATCCTATGTGTTCTTTTATGGGGCTTTCCTTTAAAAATTTTTTCTTTACTGCAAGGTAGCTACTATATTTCCTCATTTGCAAATGAATATTGTGAAAGTATAGAGTTCATAAAACTTTTCTTGAGGTTCTGGAGAAATCAGCACAAGTGGAGAAGAGATAGCAGCCTCCTAATTGCTCACTAGGCAATCCAGTGGTTACCCTGGGAAGTTCCCTCCTCTGCACATAGTCGCTGGGGATTAACAGAGCTCATTGCCTATAGTGTAGTATTTAATAAGCACACGTTGCGTTAACACTGGGATGGTTTGCAGAAATGCACACCTTTCACAGGAAATGAGGAGTGTGCGGTAAGGAAAAGACATTTGTCTGTTCAACTCTCATCATTAAAATTCTTGGTCTAGCCCCACTAATGCTTCTTCTTATTTCCTATTAGGTTTTTCCCCCCTTGGTGCTAGTTCAGACTGGCACAGGACAAATTGGGCAAACATTACAATTTAGATTACTCTGTGGGAAGCAGAGAAACCATTTTCTGTTTATTTTCTAGTAAGGTAAGCATAATTAAAAAATTACTGCTGTAGGTGTGTGTGTGTGTGTGTGTGTGTGTGTGTGTGTGTGTGTGAAGAAGTAAAGCAAATTTATAAATTCCTCTCATGCTTTCTACCAAGAGTCTGCCCAAGGAAGTGGCTGTGGGGTAGAGCTGACAACTGCCTTGCTGTAGACAACATTGATGAACATTGACAACAATGTGGATGAATCCCAATGTTGATGAACAGTTGGGTTTCATGTTTGCACTAGCTCCTTGTCATCACAAAGAAAGTGGTTTTCATATTTTTTTTTTCTGCTACCAGGAAGGAGAAACTTTCTCAACTCTAGCCCGTGGCTTAGAAAATATTTCTTTTTTGAAAACTTTGAATTTTTTCCCCCCAGAGATAATCAGCAATTATGCAACTCCCTGTTAACTGAGTTTGATTTCATAGCACAGAAGCAAGACATACGCCCCCGATTCTAATGGCTCAGCAGCTGCACCAGAAGACATCCAAATGCATCTGTTCTCTCCTGTTTAATTTCGTAGTCACACCTGACATCAATGGCAGATCAGATGGACATTCAGAATGCCATAGCCTCTGAAAAGATTAAGCCGACACGATTGAAGCGGGTGGCGGTGTACATATCTTACCTTAGGTCCATGTCACCATCAACCCAGTAGGCCAGGATGTTGGAGGATGTCCCTCCAGGGCAACAGCCCATAATGAGCACCACCACGGCCTGGACGGGGAGGATGTTAAAGGCCACGGACAGGATGAATCCTGTGAGGGGCATGATTCCAAACTGGCAGAGGAAGCCGATGCAGATGCCCCAGGGCCTCTTTACGTGCCCTAGGAACTTCCTGATTTCCACGTTGCAGCCCATGGAGAACATCACCATGGCCAACAGAACAGTCAGCACGGTGCTCACGATCGTACTCAGAATGGCATTGTAATTGCTCTCCACCACCAGGCAGGAAGTTCCTTCGCAAACCGTGGCGTTGGCCGGACAGACCGTCGAGTTATTCATTGCTGCGTTGGCTGCCCCAACTTCCAAGTCCCCAGAGGCACGAGTCTCCTGGTCCTGTCTCTGCAGTCAGCCAAGATAAGTAGTGAGTAAACCACGTCAAACTTTTAAACCCTTTCTAAACGTGTGGCCCTTGGTGTCTCTTTCAAAAGCCACCTGAGAGACGCAATAAAACACAATAAACGCTAGTATGTCAGTTTCGAGAGGTGGCATTACAACACAGCATGAAGAGTGAATCATAAAAGTCCAGCAAAATTACTGGCCCAGACAGAAAGTTATAATTAATCATTTATTGGCATGTTAATGAGTCGTGCCACTTAGAAATAACTGTGTTAATGTTTAATGCCTGGAAGGTTTGCTGAATAATTTCAGTTAAGTGACAATTAAAATCATTTCTGAATGTCCTAGAATGTCTTAGGGGCTGAGGGGTAGGGAATCATATTGTTCCTTCATGTCCCTTTAAATAGGAAGAACTGGGGGCTTTGAAAATTCGAGTGCCACGTGCCAAGCTATATTGCAAAGAGATGTCAGACGGATCTAGAGCCCGGATCTCTGATTTCTTTCCCCAGTAGTTTTCCTGTATAGTTCTTCTTTTTTTTTTTTTTTTTTGCGGTACCGGGAATTGAACGCAGGGGCGTTCTACCTCCGCGCTACGCCCCCGGCCCTATTTTTTATACTTTATTTTGAAACCGGGTCTCACGAAGTTGCAGAGGGCCTCACTAAGGAGAGAGAGAGAGAGAGAGAGAGAGAGAGAGAGAGAGAGGCAGGGAAAGAGAGAGCGAGAGAGCTGAGGCTGGCCGCGAACCTGGATCCTCCGGTCTCCACCTCCCAAAGTACTGGGATTACAAGCGTGCGCCACCACGCCCGTCCTGTATAGTTCTATTTCCTCATATTGGCCTATTATGTTCATAAAGTTTGAGAAACTTCAAGGGTCTTGATGCAAAACTACGGAGAATCACATGCGGGAGGACAGGATGTTTTCTGGTGGGAAGGAGTCTGCCTTGCAGAAACACCCTCAATTACCTACACATGCAATTAGGCATGCGTTGCCATAGTAACAAAGTGCTTTACAGGTAGAGACAATACAATTATTTAGAGGGATGAACCTCAGAGGATTAGGTCAAGGTGACAGGATCTCTTTGTACTTAGAGTCAGGAATTGAAATGAGATTTGTGTGTGTGTGTGGGGGGGAGGGATGCCAAGGGAAATTGATTGTTGTAAATGTCAAATAGTCACCCTCATTATGGGCAGAACGCTCTATACTTAGGTATAGAGGGAAAATAAAAAAGGTAGAGGACAGATTGTTCTGTTCTCAGGTGTTTATAACCCAATTGTTGAGTCAGACATAGCACAGGAGTAAAATTGGATATTTCTATCATAATTTGCAACTTGTAGGCCAAATTCTAACTTATTAAGTTCAATTTGATCATCTTAATTTAAGGTGGATTAGCATCCCCCTCTCCGGATGAGCACCCGAGGATTGAAGAAATGAAGTGCTTTAGGCGAAGTTACCAAGCTGGCAACTAGAAATACTGAAACACGGCTTCCCAGCTCTGGGCAGAAAATGCTTGGTTTGGTTTGGTGGAGATTTGGAGGCAAGCCTTAGAATGGGGCTTCTCAGACCTCAGTGTGCACGCGAGTCCCTTGGGGGCCTGTTCAATGCACCTTCTGCTTCTGGACGTCTGGAGTCGGCTTTGTTTTCTAACAAGCTCCCAGTTTATGGTGACGATGCTGATCTGGGGTCCGCACTGTGAGGGTCCAGGTCTTTGACTATGTATGTGACAACAGCTGTACCCATGCTGGTAAAGACTGAACTACTGGTCACAACTGGGAACAGCCTTTGCAGAAAACTTGGCACAGGGACATTGGCCTTTCCCTACCTGAGTCAACATGCACTGTGGGCAACCAGTGGGCCGCCAGGAAGAGAAAGAAGCAGGGCCAAATGTCCTAGCAGCCAAGGGCCTGCAGAGGGTGTCCCTTTAATTTGGGATCAAGCAACTGGGCAAAGCTGAGCCATTTCTTAAAGGGTGACACGACTTGCCTTTCCTGTGGGTGCTGCTCCTGTCTCAGAGGTACCCTCTTCAGCTGTCAGGTTCAAGGCCTCTCTTTCTGGCATGGGTGGGCTGCCATTATCTCTGCCAGCCCCCACCCCACCCACTTCCCAAGTCAGATCAGCTGGCTGCCTGCCAACTCTGGGCAGTGCCTCCTATCTCCCACTGTGCTCCCTGCCCCAGCAGCTAAATGATTAGCTAGATAATTCCCAAGAGGCCTCTCCTCCCACTTGTGGGGGTGAACAGTTGGCTCTTCCTTGGATTCCCTAAGAATCTCTCTGGACTGACTCCTTTGTCAGGTGCTGGGCAGCTCTGGGGCCGGTGGCCAAATGCTCCCCCTGCTGTTGTACCTTAGCAACTGTCAGGGACAGCTCTCTTCCCTTGGGCCAGGTGGGGACAAGGCTGACTGTGCAGTCAGTGTTGAACAGTTTACCCCTTCTCTGCCCTGCTTCCCCTCCACCTCAAATATGAGGTAAAATCACAAAGGTAGTCTAGGACCTAAATGCAAACAGCTTCTTTCTTTCTTTCTTTCTTTCTTTCTTTTTTTTTTTTGTCTTGTCTGCAAAGAGAAATTTGAGTCCTGCGGGCTGGAAAGATTTGGATTTTGAAATTTCTCTGAAGTTGGAAAGGCTACAACACACAGGGCTCAAGGTAGGCGTATTCAGACACCCTCTTCTATTTATTTATTCGGGTATTAGGTACTGGGAATTGAACCCAGGGACATTCTGCCTCCGAGCTATACCCCCAGCTCTTTTTATTTTGAAACAGGGTCTTGTTAAGTTGCTGAGGGTCTTGCTAAATTGCTGAAGCTGGCCTAGAACCTGGGATCCTCCTGTCTCAACCTCCTAAGTACTGGAATTACACGTTGAGTCACCACACCTGGCAGACAACATTTTGTTTTTGGTGGTACTGGGGATTGAACTCAGGGGCATTCTGCCTCCGAGTTGCATCCCCAGCCCTATTTTATTTTTACTTTCAAACAGGGTCTCGTTAGGTTGATGAGAGTCTTGCTACTTGCTGATGCTGTCCTTGAACCTGTGATCCTCCTGTCTTAGTGTCCCAAGTACTGGGATTACAGGTATGCACCACCATGCCTGGTTGGCAGACAACCTTTTAAAAACTCTGGTGGTTGACCAGGGAGAGTCTCATGGTCAAGTTTGGGCTTCCCTTGTTGCTGGTTTGGCCAGGTGCAACCCATACTTAGCTTTTTTGACCACAGTGCTGGAAGCAGAGAAGAGAAAGTGAAGAGAACAGAAAACAGGTTCAGAACAAAGCTCTTCTCAAATTTCAGATGACTTGCTAAGGAGATTTTAGGCTCCCAAGGGCAGAATGCTTTGCATATAGACAACTTGCAAATGAGCAGTCTGTTTGACTAGACAGAGTGCTACAGTTCTGGTTAAAAAAAATGTGCCAATGCATTTCTAATTTTCACATTGTTTTTACATAAATTTGCACATTAGACTCGAGAGGCCTTATATTCAAGTATTGGAGTGATTCACAATTAATTAGTACCTGCAACTCTGGCTACATTCAAATCCAGGCATTGAAAATATCTAAATATATAAAGATCATTCTATTTATAACAGTAGAATCAAGGTACAGGTGCACACCTGAGGAGACAGCCAGGAGGTTGGGGGCTTCGTTTTCCATTGTCACCTTCCCCAAACTTTTCTGCTCTGTTTCTTCCTGCTCTGGGATCAGATACAGGTGTTGCTCAAGAAACCAGCCCAGGTTCCTGACTGGGGCATCCTGGGTGGACATGCAGAGGGGTAATGTGACTCCTGAGGCTTCTTTCTGGCTCCCATGCACCAGGGAGGGAAGACAGGGGTTCACAGCTGGCTGGTGTGTTTGCCCTGAAGTTCTCAGGATACAAGATGAGCTTTTTTGCTTTTTGTTGTTTGTCACCAGGGATGGCTCTATTCAAATCAGCAGCCATGTGGGATTTGAGTGATTCTGGGGAACACTTTCCCGTGACTGAAATGATCTCCCTCTCTCTTCTTTCCTCCTTCTGACAGGTTGCTCCTTTACAGAACTGGAAAGTTCCACGATTAGAGTTATTTGGAGTCTCCACTAACCCTCTTTGAAACAAAAAGTACCCCGGGGAGAAGGGCTTGTACATGACTAGCTAGGAGTGGAAGGAAAAAGGTAGCACAGCACTGGGGAGAGGAAGGGAGGATGGAAGGATCAGAACTTACTGAATGAAAGAAGCTCCAGGCTTGGAATCAGAAGAACCACGTTCTTCGTCATCTTCTTTTGAAGAAAACTGTGGGGCTATTAAGGCTTTAATGGGTGAATGTGAAGCTTTATTGAAAGTATGGAGGATGGAAGGACCCCTTTGGAAAACGATTAAAGGTAAATGTACAGATGCCCTTTGACCCAGTCATTCAGGTCCTGGGCATTGATTTAAAGACAATTATAAATGGACTTCCCCCAACACATGGACTGAAAACTATTCAAATGTCCATCCAGGGCAGAATGGCTAAATATATTGTGTTATTTTCACACTGTGGACCTTTATACATAAATCAGGATGAATGATCCATTATCACACATCTGGTGTTGAATGAAAGCAGCCAGGCACACAAGAGCACACACAGATATAGGGGAAGTTAATGTATGGTGTTGGGAGACAGGACAATCACTACCTTTGAAGTGTGGGAGAGGAGAGACCAAGACATCCCAGCATGTCATACTTCAATATACAGTAAAAAACAAAATAAAACACAGTCGATAAGAACATACAGAATTAAAAAAATGTGGTATATACACACAATGGAATTCTACTTAGCCATAAAGAAGAACAAAATTATGTCATTTGCAAATGGATAGAACTAGAGAATACTATGCTAAGTGCCAGTCTCAGAAAATCAAAGGTTGTATGTTTCCTCTCATATGTAGAAACTGGAGAGACAATAGGAAACAAAAGGGACTTCAGATAAATGAAGAAAGAGAAAACTGGAAGGGAATTAGGGAGGGACATGGGGCGGGGGAATGGAGGATCGGGGAAGGAAACAGTTCACAAAATGTTATGTTCATATATAAAAGTGTCTCTACCAATCTCACTGACATGTATAGGGAGGGAGGACGAGGAGCAGGTTGGAATGGGGAGAGAAATACACCAAGTGCTGTGTGCAAGTATGTTTGTACATACACTGTGCAGCAATAAAAGTAAAAAATAAAAAAATATATAAAAAAGTACATATTGGGGAAATAGGTAGGCCCAGGTCTAGAGGAGGCAAGAGAGAAGACGAGACCTGAGAAGTCCTGCGAGAATGAGGCAGGGTGTAGAAGTGGGAGTGTGTATGGGGGTGCAGATAAGAGATAGGAAACGGGTAGGGGGTCCATATTTTGCTTGCATCATCTTAACAAGCTTTGGCTTTCTCAACTATCCGGTGTCTTATTCACTTTGTTCTTGTTATTAATAAAATACTTCCTAAGTATCAAAAACCATTAAGGTCCATGAACTTGTAGTAAAGTACTTTTTGTTTAATCAGTCCTAGATGAACCTTCAAGCAAATCCTTTTGATGGATGGAAAGCTTTGTATGATTTCTGGTTCATTAGTAACATATAATCTTAAAGTACATAATTAAGTTATGTATTTTGCTAATACCTTGCCGTTTCTTGCAAACTTGAGAAAAATATGTTATTTTCGTTTTTGACGTCGCCTTTGGAACTTGGGTGGGTAATGTTCCTGGAAAGCCATTGACCTAGCTTGTGGTAGATCGCATTATTGCTCTCAGTTTATTGTTTCCTACTTCCTACAGTGGAATTCTATAGCCACGCCTGTTGAAATTGGCGTTGCAAATTGGCGTTCCCTGTTGAGGGAGCATAGTCCCTTAAGTGTGGACGTCAAGACAGGGGAATTGCTTTGGTCAAGTAAACAGTAGCGATGATGATGGGAATTTCACCTTTAAGCCATTAGAGCCCGTATAGCCATTGTGTGTTTGCACCACATCTTCTCCGCTCTTTCCCATTTGCCACGGGAATAGCAAACCCCAGCTAAAACCTGCTTCATCATTCCTTCAGGAATGAGAAGACACGAGGAGCACGGCCTCCATTGCCCACAGCCAACCTGAGGTTGTGTCATATGCCACTGAGATCTTGGGGGCTTTTGTTCTGTAATATTATCTAGCAAAAGATGACTGTTATCTTCTGTTGTGATTATTACAGCTAATCATCTAAGTGTTTCCTGTGAATGAATAGAAATTCCCATGATGAGATATGTCCCCACAAAATTCATGTATTGGAGCCCCGACCTCTAGTACATCAGAATGTAACTGCATTTGTACATAAGGTCATCTCAGAGGTGATTAAGTTATAATGAGGTCATTAGGATGGTGCTATTATTAGGGTGAGGAAATTTGGAATACTGAGAACCACCAGGGATGTTTGCACAGAGCACACAGAGGAGAGACCATGTGAGGACCGAGAGAAGGTGGCCATGTTTGAGCAAAGAAGAGAGGCTTATGAAGAAACCAAACTCAGCGATACCCTGATGTTGGATCATTCTGGTCACAGGGTTGGGATGAAACAAACACTCCATAACTCCAATCACACAGTGTTGCTTTCCGAGTGCCAGTGAGCTGAGGAGCTGTGTAGAGCATTTATTCTAATTTAGTGTGTGACACCCCTCCCCACCCATGCCTCATTCTCTGACAAATTCCTTATGGCCTGGTAAATCGCTGAGACTTTGATGTCTGTATCGCAGAAAACCCTATTCCCATTGGCTTAAGGCTGACTCTGCAAGTTAGTTCAATAGCACCTCTTCTGTTTACCCTGATCTGGTCTGTATAGCACGAGGAAATTTGGAGAAACTCAACTCACTTTCCTCACATCTGAAGTGTTGTACCTGAAGCCAGTATCTCCACCAGGTGGCGCTAATGCTCCTACCAGTTTCTCCTTCCTGAGTGCTCCAGAGCCCAGCTACTTCCTCTACCATTTGCATGCCCCCCCACCCATCTCTCAGGCCTCAGGCCACCACCTCCCTGCTGCCCCACTGGGCCATAAGGATTTGTCAGCTGCAGCCACAGCCCCCTGTGTCAGGCCTTCCTGCACCACAATCACATCTCCACAAAGCAATCTTCAAAAACTAAAAATCTCTCTAGCTTCTACATATAAGAGAGAACATATATCTGTTCATTCTTTGGGACTGGCTGTACTCACTTAGTATAATATTCTTGAGTTCCATCCATTTTCCTGCAAATGGTGTGATTTTGTTCTTCTTTATGGCTGAGTAAAATTCCACTGCGTGTATATACCAAAGTTTTGTGATCCATTCATCTGTTGATGGGCATCTGGGCTGGTTCCATAATTTGGCTATCGCAAATTTGTTCTGCTATCAACATGGGTATGCAAGTATGATTATAATGTTCTGATTTCGCTGGGCACGGTGGTGCATGCTTGTAATCCCAGTACTTGGGAGGCGGAGACCGGAGGATCCAGGTTCTCGGCCAGCCTCAGCTACTTAGTGAGGCCCTCTGCAAACTCGTGAGACCTGGTTTCAAAATAAAGTATAAAAAATAGGGCCAGGGGTGTAACTTGGTAGAATGTCCCTGGGCTCAATCCCTGGTGCTGCAAAAAAAAATAATATTCTGATTTTATTTCCTTTGGTGAGCAGAGACTCCAGGGGAATGAATGAGGGGGATTAGGGAAGTGGGGGGTCATAAAGAATGCAATAGTAGAAATAATGCTATGAATGTATACAAAATAGCCAATTTGAATCTTAAGACTTGTGGGGTGAGGATGAGTGGGGGGACTAGGTGGGGAGGGCAACAAGAGTTGTGTGCATGTACTTTTCTGACACTCTGTACTCCAATATGATGTAAAATTACAATGCACCTAATGAAAAATAAAATAAAAATGAGGAATAAAGCAGCATTCTATAGTTTGGATCTGGACCGTCTCTCAAAGGCTTGTGTTAAAGGCTGGTCCCCACTTGGTGCTCATGGGAGGTGTTGAAGCCTTGGGAAGTGGGCTTTGTGGGAAGTTAGGTCACTGGAGCATGCTCCTAAAGGGGACGGAGGAACCCTGGCCCCTTGCTCTCCTCTCTCTTGCTTCCAAGCCATGAGGTGAGAGGTTTGGCTCCACCATGTGCTCCTACCATGAGGAGCTGCCTCTCCACTGACCCCAAGGCAACAGGTCAAGTGATCATGGACTGATACCTCTAAAACTTTTCTCTCTGTAAGTTGCTTATCTCAGGCATTTGTTATAGTAACAGAAAGGCGAGGAAACAAAACTAAAACTACGATCATTAGAACACTCAAATCTCTACTCAAATGCTCCATTGTGTTCTCAGTACATAGAATAAAATCTAAACCTTGTGGTGTCAAAGGTGCTGAGCAGCCTGTCCCGTCTACCTCATCTTCTTGTTCTTGCACCAGTCACGTTGGTGTTCTTACTGTTCCTGGATAAAATGAGCTCATCTCTCCCTCAGGATCTGTGCTCGCTACTGCCTTGCCCAGAATACTTTCCCATTTGATCTTAGGGGCATTAATTCCCTCACTTCATTTAAGTCTTCTTCAAATATAATTCCTTGGAGAAGCCTTTCCTGATGACCCTGTTTAAAAAAGTTTCCCTGTTCCCTTGTTGAATCCCATTACTCTGTTCTTAAAGTCCTTGCTGCGAGTGGGACCCCACTGTATATTCACTTGTTTACTTATTGATTGTCTGTTTCCATCTGAATTAGCTTTCTAGGGCTGCTGTTAACAAAGTACCCCAAATTTTGTGGCTTCAACAACGGAAATTTATTTTATACCAGTTTTGGAGTCTAGAAGTCCAAGATCAAAGTCTTGATGGGGTTGATTTCTACTAAGAGCTGTGAGGAGGGACCTGGTCCAGGCCTCTCTCCCAGTTTTGGGGATTTACTGGCAATCTTTGCTATCCCTTGGCTTGTAGACCATCACCTGCTATCTGATTTCATTTCCACATGGCTTCCTGCCTGTGTCCAAATTTCCCCCTTTATAAGGACACAGCCATATTGCATTAGGTCCCACCCCAATGACTTCATCTTAGCTTGATCACCTGCAAAGACCCTACTTCATAATAAGGACAGTCTGACATACTAATAGGATATCAATGTATACATTTTGAGGATCACTATTTATTATGGCTTAGATATAGAATGTCCCCCAGAAAAGCTCATGTATTGGGAATGCAAAAATGTTCAGAGGTGAAATAATTGAGTCAGGATTTTGATCTCTTCAGTGGATAAGTCCTCTGATGGATTAATAATTTGAATGGACTTACTGGGTGGTAACTGTAGGCAGGTAGGTTGTGCCTGGAGGAGGTGGATCACTTCGGTGTGGCTTTAAGTATTTGTCCCTGGCCTCCTTCTGTCTGTCTATGTCTGCTTCCAGCTGCCATCAGGTGAGAGCAGCTTTTCCTCCTCCACTATGCCGGAGGCCCTACCCTTGGTGTTGTTTCTGCCTTGGAGCTAGCCAACCAAGGACTGAAACCTTTAAAACCATGAGCCAAATAAACCTTTCTTTCTCTAAGTTGTATTTGTCAGGTATTTTGGTCATAGTGACAAAAAAGCTAACTAAAGCACAATTCAACCTATAATATTACTCCTGTGAGTTCCTTTTGGGGACAGGAACTCTCTTGTTTATTACTATAATATTGGCACCCCAGAAAAGTGTCAGGTAAAAAACACATGCTGGCCAAATGAATGATAACATTCTCTTCCACACACGTTCAATTAGACCCTTGCTCAGCTCCATAGCAGGGCTGGAAACCCCCATGGTGCACAGGTGCAGTTTTCTTCCATTCCTACTTCACCTCCTTGTCTGACCTGTCAGAGTTACGGTGTGATTGGGATTAGCTCTCCTTCAGTAATGAACTGCTCCCGCTCAGCTATTCTCTCTCACCCCTTCTTGGCCCTAGGCTCATCGCCACCCCAACCTTACAAGCTCTTGAGTAGAGTCTCTCACTGATCCCTCTCAAAACTGCCAAGATTTCCATTGTCTCTCTTGGCTCTTGAGGAGTGAGCTCCCCAAGAAATGATTATGTCTACCACATACTGACATCCGGGAGGTGGCCTCATGGTTCACTGGACCTCCTGGGGGATTATGGGCCTGGGCCATTGCACATGACTGTGTGTCAATCACTCAGAAGGCCCATGTTCAATAGTACTTTGAAAAACAAAGCTCGGGATAATAACCTCTATAGTATAATACATACCATCTGAATTAGGTTTCTAGGACTGCCATAACAGAATACCACAGACTGGGCGACTTAACAGAAATGTATTTTCTTACAGTTCTGGAAGCTTCAAGTCCAAGACTAATTTTGCAATGTTGGCTTCCTAGCATAAAAGGTGGGGAAATTAATATTCTTATATTTCTTCCCTTCCTGACTTCCACTTCCAAATTGTATTAGTTCATACAGATATAATACCTACCATGAGCCAGGAGCTGTTCTGTGTGTTTGGGACGTATCAGTGAATAAAATAGACAGATTCTAGCCCTTATGGAACTTATGATCTAGTCAGGAGGATATAGAAAACACATGATAAAAATAGATATGAAAAGAATATAGTAAATAAAGAATAGTTAAAAAAAACCCCACAAGGGGTCAGAGTGATGAGAGGTGTACCAGGTGTGGGTATAAAGAGGAAGCTTGAGCCAGGCGTGGTGGCGCACTCTTGTTAATCCTAGTACTTTGGGAGGCGGAGACCGGAGGATCCGGGTTCGCGGCCAGCCTCAGCTCTCTCTCTCGCTCTCTCCCTGTCTCTCTCTCTCTCTACTTAGTGAGGCCCTCTGCAACTTTGTGAGTCCCGGTTTCAAAATAAAGTATAAAAAATAGGGCCGGGGGTGTAGCGCGGAGGTGGTAGAACGCCCCTGGGTTCAATCCGTGGTACCGCAAAAAAAAAAAAAAAAAAAGAGGAAGCTTGTGCTCTTAAGTAATTCACTATGCAGGTAACATCACTGCAGGCCATTGCGAGGACTTTGGCTTTAACTTGAAGTGAAATGGGAGCCATTATAGTTGTGATGTTCTTTCTCTCCTGCCATCACTGTAATATTTACATTCTTCTTCATAAGTGTAATGTTCACAGACATTTAAAAAAACTCACTGCTAAAAACCCAAATAAGCCAATAAAAAAAATGGGCAAGTGAACTAAATAGACATTTCACAAAAGAAGAAATACAAATGGCCAATAAATGTATGAAAAAATTTTTAACATCATTAGCAATCAGAAAGATGCAAATCAAAACTACTCTGAGATTTCACCTAACCCCAATTAGAATGGTAATCATTAAAAACACAAATGACAACAAATGCTGGTGAGGATGTGGCAAAGTAGGAACTCTAATACACTATTGGTGGGATTGCAAATTAGTGCAACTGCTTTGGAAAACAGTGTGGAGGATCCTCAGAAGAATGAGAATGAACCTACCATATGACCCAGCAATACCACTTCTAGGCATCTACCCAAAAGAATGGAAACCAAACTACCAGACTAATGCATGCGTATCTATGTTTATTTATAGTTGCACAATTCACAGTTGCCAAACTATGGAACCAGCCAAGATGTCCACCAACTGATGAATGGATTACAAAACTATGGGATATGTACACAATGGAATTTTACGCAGCCATGAAGAAGAACAAACTTATGTCATTTGCAGGGAAATGGATGGAACTGGAGAACATTATGCTAAGTGAGATTAGTCATTCACAAAAAGTGAAAAGTCAGATGCTTTTCCTAATATGCGGAAGCTAGGGAGAATGGGATATAGGAAGGACCCCAGACAAAGATGGAGAAAACCTTAGATGAGTAAAAAAGGTGACCTAACTGAGGGAGATGGGAGGGAGAAAGAGGGAAACACCCTAATGCACAGGATGTACATACACGAACTTATCAAAGTCAACTACTATGCTGAGCATGAGAAGGAGGGAAGGGGAAGGGAATGGGGTGGGAATTGGGGGAGGGCTAAATGAGTGCTGTGTGCATGTATGCTTCTACCACCCTGAAATGATGATGTATGATTACAATGCACCAATAAGAAAAATAAAGTAGATTTAGTGTTTTTATAGAAATCTCCACGAGGAGATTCTGGTTATGAAATTTCTTCTAGGGAGATTCTGGTTATAGATGCCCTTTCTGGGGAGACAATGGTTATGGAAGAGTTTTCTGGGGAGACTCTGACTATAGGATCTTCCTCTGGGGAGACTCTGATTATGGATGCCTCTTCTGGGGGACTCTGCTATGGATGCCTCCTCCTGGGAGACTGGTTATGGGATCTTTTTCCAGCAAGACTGTAGTTATCTAAGCCTCCCCTGGGGCGACTCTGGTTATACGATCTTCCTTTGGGGAGACTCTGCTTATCAGATCTTGCACTGGGGAGACGCTGGTTATAGATGTCTCTTCAGGAGAGACTCACATTAAGGGACTTTTCTCCCTGGGTGCTCTGGTCCTGTAAACCTTCTCCAGGGAGACACTGGTTATGGGATCTTCCTCTGGAGAGACTCTTGTTATGGAAGACTCTTCTGGGGGAGACTTGGATTATGGAAGTCTCCTCTGGAAGGTTGAGATTATGGACATCTCTGGGGAGACTAGACTCTTGTTAGGGAAGCCTCTTCCAGGGAGACTTGGGCTAGGAAAGCCTCTGGTGGAGACTCTGGCTCCTGATAGCTCTTCTGGGGAGACTTTGCTAATGGACGCCTCCTCTGGGAAACTCTGGTTACTGGGGCTTCCTCTTGGGAGACTCGGGTTGTGGATGCCTCTATGGTGAACCTCTGGTTATGAGATCTCCCTCCAGGTAGTCTCTGGTTATGAGCATCTTCTCCGTGGAGTCTCTGATTATGGTATCTTCCTTTGGGAGACTCTGTTTATGGAAGATTCTTCTGAGAAAACTCAGTTTATAGAAGCCTCTTCCAAGGAGACTCTGGTTATAAAAGCCTCTTCTGGGGAGGCTCTGGTTATGGGATCTCCCTCTGGGAGGACTCTGGTTATGGGATCTCCCTCTGGGAGGACTCTGGTTATGGAATCTCCCTCTGGGAGGATTCTGGTTATGGAATCTCATCCAGGAGGACTCTGGTCATGGAATCTCCATCTGGGAGGATTCTGGTCATGGGATCTCCCTCTGGGAGGACTATGGTTGTGGAACCTCCCTCTGGGAGGACTCTGGGTTTGGGATCTTTCTCCAGGGAGACTTTGGTCATGGGATCCTACTGAAGGGAGACACTGATTATGGACACCTGTTCTGGGGAGACTCTAGTTATGAAAGCCTCTTCCAGGAAGGCCCTGGTTGTGGAATCTTACTCTGGGGAGACTCTGTTTCTGGGATCTCTCTCCAGGGAGACTGGTCATAGGATCTTTCTCTGGGGAGACTATGCTATGGGATCCTCCTCTGGGGAGACTCTGGGTTATGGAATCTTTCTCTGGGGAGACTCTGCTATGGGATCTTCCTCTGGGGAGACTCTGGGTTATGGGATCTTTCTCTGGGGAGACTCTGCTATGGGATCTTTCTCTGGGGAGACTCTGCTATGGGATCTTCTTCTGGGGGAGACTCTGGGTTATGGGATCTTTCTCTGGGGAGACTTTGCTTATGGGATCTTCCTCCCAGGAGGCTCTGAGCATTGACACCTCCACAGGGGAGGTGCTGGTGGCTATGGGATATTTCTCCAGTGAGACTCTGGTTATGAAGGCTTCCTCCACAGAGACTCTCGTTATAAGAATATCCTCTCCTTATAGACCCCTTCTGGGGAGACTCTAGTTATAGACCCCTCTTCTGGGGAGACTCTAGTTCTGGACACCTCTTTTGGGTAGACTCTGGTTATGGAAGCTTCTTCTGGGGAGACTGTGTTTGTGGGCATCTCTTTTGGGGAGATTCTGGTTATGATGCATCTTCTGGAAGAGCTGGTCATGGGATCTTCCTCTGGCAAGAGCCTGGCTATGGTTGCCTGCACTGGGGAGATGCTTGTCATGGCATTTTCCTCTGGGGAGGATCTAAACACAGAAACCTCCTCCAGTGACACTATCGTTAAGGAAACTTCATCTGAAATTACTACTTCTTGTTCCAGCAGCAAAGTCGTTCACTGGTTTACTTCATCAGCCTGGTATGAGCTTGGTTTTCATTTTGAAAGGGCAGATCTTTTGTCTTAGTACTTAGTTTTATAACTAGACTTTATTCCTAAAACTTAGATTTTATTCCTAATGCCTGACCCTTCTTAGATGTTGGTGGAAAGCCTGAGGTATTTACTAAAGCCCTCTAATGTGGAAGAATTCATATCTATTTGTTTCATTCATATTTGTTTTGCCTGTGGTGGACAGGAACTGAAATCTGAGATCAGCTTTCAGCTACCCAGCTCTTTCTTTTTGCTTGGGTCCTTGGAGTCTCCCCATGCATGAGCTGATAAGGAGATTATATGCAAAATTACAAGCTGATAAGGAGATTATATGCAAGGTTATATGCAAAAAATATGACAGATTCTATGCAAAATTGGGGGATATCCCTATATCTTCTTCCTCAGGTTTTCACCTTAATGCTTAGATGTTCTAGCAGTCCCCAAGTCTTTGCTCTGAGACATCAAGCCTGGGTAGCTTTCTGCTTTAATTCTTCCACACCAGGAGGCATGGACTGCCTGCAGGGGAGAAGTTTTGTAATTACAGACCTCCCCAGAGCAGTTCACTTTTATCAAGAGTCAGATCCCTTTTGGCTTCTTCCTGCCTTTGGTGGTTATTCATTACTTTCAAAAGTTCTTCTTAGTGTTTCGTCTAGAATTTATCATTGATATCTGCAGGAGAATAAGTTTATTATGAGCAACTCAGCATTACTAGAACCAGCAGTATATGAATCCATTTACTTAAAATGCAGAAAAAAAGAGGGGAAATTATACTATGCTCATTAGGGATGTATGCTTAAGTGGCAAAATTTTCAAGAAAAGCAAGGAAGCGATTGCCTTGAAAATGATGTCAACTTTGAATAAAGGAGGGGGGCAGTGTTTGGGAAACTCTGCAAAAGAGATCCTAGGTTGCTGGTGATATTCTGTTTCCTAACCTGAGCAGTGCTTATAAAAATGTTTATTTCATGAAAATCAAAGAATGGTATATTTTACTGCACTTTTCTATTTGTATAACATATACCAAAATTTAAAAAACAATTTAAAATAAAATTGGAAACCTCTTTTTAAAAATTAAAATTTGATTGATCTCAATATGGACTTTACTTTTTTATGTACTTATTTACTCTACTTTTTCTTATTTTAAATTTTGTTTATTTTTTAAATTTATTGGTAAGAACTCATAACATTCACTTTCTTTACATTTTTCAGAAACACAAAATAGTCACCTTGTTGTACAATAGACCTCTTAGGATTTATCTGACCTTAATCATGTATCCTTTAACTAACATCGCTCCCCCATTCCTTCCCTATTACCCATTCCAGCCTCTAATAACTTCTATCCTATTTTTACTTCTATTTGATTAACTTTTTTAGACCCCACATATGAGTAATATCATACAGTATTTGTTTTTTCTATCTGGCTTATTTTTATTAACACAATACAGTACATCTCCAGTACATCTATATTGTTGCAAAGGGCAGATTTTCCTTCCTTTTAGAATGACTAAATAGTATTCTATTGTGTGTATACTACATATTCATATAGCATAACACACACATGCACACATGTGCGCGCACACACACACACACACACACACATTACATTTTCTTTATCCATTCATCCTTTTGTAGACACGTTAACTCCAAATCTTGGCTATTGTGAATAGTACTGCAATAAACATGGGAGTTCAGATGTTTCTTTGACATACTGACTTCATTTCCTTTGGATCTATACCCAGTAGTAGGATTACTGGATTATATGGTAGTCCTAATTTTGTTTGCATAATGGTTGTACTAATTTACATTTCCACCAACACTGTACCAGGGTTCCTATTTCTCTACATTCATGCTAACATTTGTTATCTTTTGTATTTGACATAGTAGTTATTTGAATTGGGATGAGTTGATATCCCACTGTGGTTTTGACTTGCATTTCCCTGATGATTAGTGATGTTGAGCATTTTAAAAAATATAACTATTGGCCACTTGTATTTATTTTTTAAAAAATGTCTATTCAGATATTTTGTCCATTTTTAATGCCACATCTATCACAATACCAGTGACAGTCTTCACAGAAATAGGTGAAACAATACTAAAATTGATATGAAACCACAAAAGACCCCAGATAACCAAAGCAATCTTGAGCAAAAAGAATAAAGCTGGAGGCATCCCATTAACTGATTTCAAAATATACTACAAAACAGTAGTAACAAAAATGGTGTGGCATTGGTATAAAAACAGATACCTAGATCAATGGAACAGAGATTTCAGAAATAAATTCATGAATTTTATGGCCATGAATTTATGACAAAGGTTCCAAGAACACACAATGGGAAAAGGACAGTCTCTTTAAAAAATGGTGCTGGGGAGACAGAATATCCACATGCAGAAGATTGAAACTAGATCACTGTCCCTCATCATACACATGTATTGACTTAAAATGGATTAACGACTTAAGTGTAAGATTTGTAACTAGAAAAGAATTAGAATAAAACATGGGAGAAATGTATCATGATATTTGTGTGGGTAAGGATTTTTTGGATAAGACATTTTTTAAAAAGCACAGGTAACAAAACAAAAAATTGACAGATGGGATTACATCAAACTGAAAAGCTTCTGAAAAGCAAAGAAAACAATCAACCGAGTAAATAACCTACTGGATAGGAGAAAATATTTGCAAACTATACATTTGATAATAATATATAAGGAACAATAATATATAAATAACATATGTTATAATTTGATAGTAATATCAGTCTGCTCACTCAGAAAATATAGCTATCTTTACCATGTATACACTTAATAACAGAATTTAAAAGCACATGAAACAAAAACGACCAGAACTAAAAGAAGAAATCCAGAATTATAATTACTTATTTTTAACAATTCTCTAAATATTTGATAGATCATGTAACTAAAAGCTAAGTAAGGATTTGGAAGATTTGAACATTGTCGACCACACTCACCAAATGGACATTTTAGAACAAGACATGTAAAAGTAACAGAACACATGTATTTTTCTAGTGCACATGGCACATTCACTAAGATACGTCATTTAATGGCACATAAAGTGTATCTCAAGAAATTTCAGATGTCCAAAATCTATAGTATGTTCTCTAACCACATATGAATTAGTTATAAATAAATACCAATAAAGCAACTAGAAAACTTCAAATAGTTGGAAATTTAAAAATATTCTAAATAGTTTATGGATTCCTGGTTGCTACAGATATTGAACATTTTTTTTCATGTATTTCTTGGCCATTTGTATTCTTTTGAGAAATGTTTTGTTCAATTGCCAATTTACTGATTAGGTTATTAATTTTTATGGTGTTAAGTTTTCTGAGTTCTTTATATCTCCTAGGTATTAACCTTCTGTCAGAGGAGTAGCTGGCAAAGATTTTCTTCCATTCTGTAGGGTCGCTCTTCATGTACCTGATTGTTTCCTTTGATGTGCACAAGCTTTTTAATTTGACGCCATCCTTTTTATAAATTCTTGGTATTATTTCTTGAGCCTTAGGGATCTTATTGAGGAAGTCAATTTCTGTACCTATATGTTGGAATGTTAACCCTATGTTTTCTTCTAGCAGTTGCAACATTTCTGGTTTAATTCCTGGGTCTTTGATTCACGGTGAATTGATTTTTGTGCAGGCTGAGAGGAAGGAATCTAATCTCATTCTTCTATATATGGATATCCAGTTTCCCCAGCATCATTTGTTTGAAAGCCTGTTTTTTCTTTAAAATATGTTTTTGGTGCTTTTGTTGAAAACCAGATGACTATTTTGTATAGGTTTGTCTCTGTGTCTTCTAGTCTTTAGACCTGTATACTTATTTTTATGCCAGTATCATATTGTTTTTGTTATTATAGCTCTGTAGTAGAATTTGAAATTGAGTATTGTGAGGTCTCTACTCTTATTATTTTCCCTCAGAATTGCTTTGGTTATTCTGGGTCTTTTGTTCTTCTATGTAAGTTTTAGGACTTTTTTTTTTCTAGTTCTGTGAAGGATGTCATTGGCATATTGAAGGAGATTGCTTTGACTCTGTAGATTGCTTTTGGTAATATGGCCATTTTAATAGTGTTGTCTCTTTAATAATAATGTCTCTTATTATGAATTGATTGTTCTGTCTTCATAATACTTAATCTTTGAGCAAACTTCTCATTAAAAATACATTGATATAAACAATTTACCAAAAGAAAACTTAATCCTTAGGGCTCCTAAGAAGAGACTGAGAAGTAAAGAGGAATAGGATATGTAATTTGGTGCTATGGAGAGCTAAGATTTTAATTTTTATACATTAGATGTACTAAATATTGTTACTATTGTCAACTCCTCAGGAATTTGGGATAGGTTAATTGAGCCTAATTATAGAGTGACTGAAACTGATGATACTATGTGGAAAAGCCTTGTTTAAAAACATTCTTGCGTTCTGGTAGACGTATAATTTAAAAAAATCAATGGGTGTCAATCACCGTGGAAAGTTATGAGCCACCACAATTTACTCACACCTGGGCTTGATTTTCCTTTGACATATCTCATTTCCACAAACAGAACATCTTAACTGACTTGGAAGTTGCCCATAAGAATGCCTTTCTCTGTTACTGAGTTCCTAATAAAAAAGAGTCGAACTTCTCTGATGTGGTAAGAACTCCAAAAACCTCCAATCATCCTGAGGAATATTACTCTGGAATTTTGGATTGTCTGGAAAGTTGCTTCAGTCCAATAGATGTTTAAATATTTAACCAGAACTTATTCCATCGGTTTCACTGAGAGTTATCTTCTAACATCTGATAATTACCAAGGAGAACATCTTGAATTTTTGTTGCTTGTGTGGTAGAATAATTTTTGAGACACTGATTTTTTTGGGGGGGCTGTAAGAACTCATCTTTATGCCAAGCAGTTGGCTCCTTTTTGGGGTTCTGTAACTCAGGATGTGGTGAGGGGATTGTATAGCTGAGCAGGAAACATGGTGAAATGCCCCTGTGAGTGTCACAACTTAACGGTTTGCTGGTGTGGAGTAGTTGGAGTTTATCAATTTTCCAAAGTCTACAACGTTAAACCAATTCATGAGATAGTAATAGATGAACCACAGTGCCAAATTATTATTAATTTGAATGGAGAACATTTATTTCCAGTGGCCTCAATTCACATGGCTCCTTTGCGTTGTCAGGGTACCTTGGGGATACTCAAAATTCTACTTGCCGATATGGAACAAAGGGAAATAGATGATCTTGAAGGCTGTTTATAGCCAATATGAGGGACTCTCTCTGCCTTCCAGATTTCTCAATTCCAGAGACCGTTGGGGAGATCAGCATTTTTGTCCCAGCTAGTATTCCTTTTTCCCTGGGTGATGCTTGATAAATGCTGAAAAATTTATCAGCTCTGCACTTGCCTTTTTTTTTTGGCCTCTTGCCAAACATTCCCTTGATATTCACACATTATTTCTTAGGATAATAATTTCTCTGATTATTCATTGACTTTCTTAATACCCAGTTAAGTTGTTTGCGGGCTTCTAAGCCCTATTCTTTTAGCGTCTTGCTTATAAACATCCTGTCTTTCAGGAGACTTTTGCAGCAAATCTGTCCTTTCCTTGACATGTTTATTGCACTGATTTAATTTGCAGGAGATAATGTTCATCTTGGTTTTTGGTGGGCATAATCTAATTCTATAAATTATTCTCATAAGTTGCTATGTACATAAACACAGTTATACATGTTTCATATAAAATATCTCAAAGTTATACTTTTGAACCCAGAGATATTGAAGATCCTTCCTCTAACAAAGAAAGGAAGAAGAGCATTCCTTTGCAATATAAACTGTGTGTGTGTCACTGGCAACTTTCTTCAATGAAGTCGACACAAAAATGAGAAGCACTTGCTAGCGGGAATCAGCATTATTCCCTGTCCAAAGTTACCAAGAGAAGAATGAGAGGACTGGGCTTCGTCTTTGGAGGGCTGTGTAAAAAGCAGTATGGAAAGACTTGGTTTGGTACCAGTAGTAGCACTGATCTGTGTAGGAGGACCCAGCAGATGCTGTCCCCAGCTGTCCATGGAGTTTTAGGAGCCTCTGCTGGGAAGTCAGGGTTGAAAAACAGGCAACTGAAAAGAATAGGTAACAATATGGTTAACTAAGATAAGTCTGAAATTCCTCAAAAAATAAAAAAAAATAGAACTACTATGTGAGTTGGTAATCCTATTACTTTGTATATAGCCAAAGGAATTGAAAACAGAATCTCGAAGAGATATTTGCATGCCCACGCTCACCATTCACAATAACCAAGAGGTGGAAGGAAGCCACTTGAATATCGATTAACAGATGAATGGATAAAGAAATGTGGCACATATATAAAATGGGATATTAGCCTTAAAACAGAAGGAAATCATGTCATATGCTACAAGATGGTCGTACCTTGAGAACATTATGCCGAGTTAAATAAACCAGTTACAAAAAGACAAGTACTACACAATTCCACTTCTACCAGGTGTCTAAAGTACCAAATCCCTAGAAATTGTAGAATGATGACTTGGGATTAGAGGGAGGGGATGAGGGGGATTACCGTTCAATGAGCACAGAGTTTCAGTTTCCAAGATTTCAGAAAACAATGAAAATATAGTTAATGCTACTGAACTGTACATTTAAAAAATGGTAAATTTTATGTAATGTCTCTTTTACCACAACATTTTAAAAAGGAACATCTTTGATCACATGGCTTTTTCTCAGTTCCAGATCCACATAAGAGCCCTTTGTCAGAGCTCTGCACTGTCCTGATGACCCACACATCTGATCCTGCTCTTACTCTTATTTCATATTAACTTCCTATCTATGGGTCTTAGTTCACCCAGTCATGCTTCCCTGAGCACCCCAATTCTCTTAGAATTGGAAGGAAAATGGTAGAAGGCTGAAAGGGAGACAAAATCTTTGCTTGTTGCAGGAAAGGCAGAGAAATATGTTTTCAAAATCTCTCCCCGATCTTGACCCCGTTTTCTTGATCTTTATCGATAAATCAGTCCTACTGATGAGTTTTGGAGTGGAGATAGTCTATGAAATTCTGGGAGATATGGCATAGTCTCCCATACTCAAGCAGGAATTGACTAGATTCTGGGGAAGACATGACAGATTGTGTTAAAGTGGGATGAGTCAACTAGGTAAACTTTAAAGTCCTTTCAACCTTGGAGATTCTATTATTTCCCCCAGTCCATCTATCTTTTATAGTTACAAACACAGCCTTTTGTGACATGTTTACTCAATATCTCAAATGTCTCTGCTGACATTTTATATTTTTCTAAATGTCACAGTATTATCAATTATATATGAAGTTTGTATAAATTTATATGTAGGACAATTTACCCCAAACAAGTGGGCTTTGTGTGTTTTTGTAACTTTTTTTATGTTCATTTATTGGTGCATTGTAATTATACATTTTGATATATGTCAGGGTATGAACATCATACATGCACACATTGCACATTTAGCCCTCCCTCCAATCCCACCCTATTCCCTCCCCCTTCCCTCCCTTTCATGCTCCGAATAGTGATTGAGTCTTATAAGTTTGTGTATGTACATCATGTGCTATAGTGTGTTTCCCTCCACCCCCCTCCCAACTCCCTCAGGTCACCTTCTTTGTCCATCTAAAGATTTCTTCTTCTTTCCTTCTAAGTCCCTTCTAAGTCCCATTATATCTAGCTCCCACAGATTGGGGGGACATCCGACTTTTTACTCTTAGTGACTTACTAATATCACTTAGCATTATGTTCTCTAATTCTCCATTTCCCTGCAAATGATGTGATTTTGTTCTTCTTTGTGGCTGCGTAAAATTCCATTGTGTACATATCCCATAGATTTTCATCTGTTTATGGACACCTTGGCTGGTTCCAAAGTTTGGCAATTGTGAATTGTGCAGCTATAAACATAGATACACATGCATTAGTCTTGTAGTTGGGTTTTAGTTCTTTGGGGTCGATGTCTAGAAGTGGTATTGCTGGGTCATATGGTAGGTTCATTCCCATTCTTGTGAGGATCCTCCACACTGTTTTCCAAAGCGGTTGCACTAATTTGCAATTTCACCAACAGTGTAGTGGAGTTCCTACTTCTCCACATCCTCGCCAGCATTTGTTGTTGTTTGTGTTTTTAATGATTGCCATTCTAATTGGGGTTAGGTGAAATCTCAGGGTAATTTTGATTTGCATCTCTCTGCTAATGATGTTAAACATTTTTTCATACATTTATGGGCCATTTGTATTTCTTCTTCTGTGAAGTATCTATTTAGTTCACTTGCCCGTTTTTTGATCGGGTTATTTGTTTTTTTAGTGGTGATTTTTTTAAGTTCTCTGTATATTCTAGATATGAGTCCTCTATTAGAGGAGTAGCTGGCAAAAATCTTCTCCCATTCTGTTGGCTCTCTGTTGAGGTTCTTGATTGTTTCCTTTGCTGCACAAAAACTCTTTAGTTTAACTCAATCCCACGTATTAATCCTCATTTTAGTTTCCTGTGCCTTTGGGGTCTTGTTGAGGAAGTCTTCACCTGTGCCTATGTGTTGAAGTGTTGGGCCTATGCCCTCTTCAAGTAGCTGCAAGGTCTCTGGTCTGATTTCTAGGTCTTTGATCCATCTTGAGTTGACTCTAGTGCAGGGTGAGAAAGTGGGGGTTATTCCTATTTTTCTGTATATGGTTAGCAAGTTTTGCCAGCACCATTTGTTGAAGAGGCTATCCTTTTTCCAGTGGGTGTTTTTAGTC
>PVJS01027790.1:0-20522 GCA_004027185.1 Glis glis
AGCTGAGGCTGGCCGTGAACCTGGATCCTCCAGTCTCAGCCTCCTAAGTACTGGGATTAAAAGCATGCACCACCATGCCTGGCCTTCCTTTTTATTTTTGAGACAGGGTCTCACTAAGTTGCGGAGGGCCTCACTAAGTAGCTGAGGCTGGCCGTGAACCTGGATCCTCCAGTCTCAGCCTCCTAAGTACTGGGATTAAAAGCATGCACCACCATGCCTGGCCTTCCTTTTTATTTTTGAGACAGGGTCTCACTAAGTTGTGGAGGGCCTCACTAAGTGGCTGGCTGCGAACCTGCGATCCTCCTGTCTCAGTCTCCCAAGTACTGGGATGACAAGCGTGCGCCACCACACCCGGTTGTAAAATCTTATTGTTTTATTATATTCGTCAGTGGAAATAAGCAATGAAATAAAAATGTTCTAGACTCGATTTGTAAATTATATGACAGAACTCAGAAGTGGAGAGAATACGCACAGTGCAATGTCTAGGTCACGTGGTCATCCTTTCTCAAGTCATCTGAGTTATTTTCCCTTCATAAACTTATTATCCAAGTAATATCGGCCTTCCACATTCAAAGACAGTTTGCTGCGATGACTGGTCGCTGCTATACTAACCAGGAAGTGGACAGGTCGGTCTCTACGTGATACCAGAGCACATCCTGACCTCATGGCCTCCCGGGACAGGTGAACTCAGCCCTGGGACACACAGGGCATTTCTAGCCTAACACGAGTGACCTCGGAACACCGCGGACCACAGGGCTTCCTTACACTTGGCATTTCAGTAGGGGGACCCCCATGTGTTCAGCCATGCCCCACATCTTGGGGCTGGAACAGAGGGTCACCCTGAGTGTCTGCACTTGGGAGCTCACAGTCCATTGAAGGGCACCTAGATAATGACTGGAAAGGTGACTCATGCATCAGTAACAGCCAATACATAAACAAATGCAAAATGCGTCTCCAGGGTGGGGGAACTGCCTTTGTCCACGGAGAGGCAGAAGTGACTTTCCAGAGAGGAGCCCTGTCAAGCGAACCTAAAATACTTTGAATTTGCCAGGGGAGACCAGAGGAAGAAGGACATTCATTATAATCTATACTCGGCCAGGCATGGTGGTGAATGCCTGTCATCCCAGGACTTACTTGGGAGGCTGAGACAGGAGGATTACAGGGTCGAGAACAGTCTCAGCAACATAGTGCTCCTCTCAGCAACTTAGCAAGACCCCGTTTCAAAACAAAAAATAAAAAGGCTGGGAGTGTAGCTCGGAGGTAGAAAGCCCCTGGGTTCAATCCCCAGCACCACCAGAAAAAAAAATTATACTCAACCAGGGCCAAAAAGCTAATACATATGTAATAATTGCAAATACGCGTAAAGATATTGGAAGATGGTCCCTTACCTTCAAACACTTCACGCACCCTCCTGAAAAGTGCCACATGCTGGGCAAGTGTGGCAGGCACTGAAGTGAGGGACACTCGGCCCCTTCCCTCCCTAGGAGCTTACTACTTGGGGGGAGTTTGGACAAAGCCAAGAAAAATTCTGAATAAGGATCTAGAGAAGCCAACTGCTCAGACCTCAAAACTAGGATAAGAAAGGGCAGCGGGAGGCTCTGAGAGGAGGAGGTGGAGAGGCACAAGATGGAAGCCATGTTAAATTTCATTTTCAAAATTTGTCCCATTGCTTACTGTGTTCCCTGAGGGAGACACAGATTGTTTGCTAATCACAAATTCTAAGAGGCTCTGAGGAAAGCAGCCTGCAAAAACCAGCCAAGAAAGGGGCCCCACGGAAGAGCCACCAGAGCCACGGGCTCAAGTGGTGCAGGGAGGTTCTGGAAGGCTTGCCACCCATGCTGGGTTGCAGAGGGAAGCTGTCTGCATGAGATATTTGGCTTTCTCAGAACCACAGGCAGCATCAATTCTACAAAATGACCTCAGGCCTCGCCACTCCTTCCTCCTCTTGTGGCAAAGGAGAAAGAGAGGAAAAGCTCTGGGCACAGCTTGACCCACCGGATGTCCATGGAATGCCACGGTGCCCTGCCGAGTCCACCCCTGCCCCCTTCCTCCTTCTCCCGCTTTCCTGGCACCTGTAAAAGTTACTCTATGGAGAAAATAGGTCCTAGAGTAACCACCTATTGTTGATAGGCTGGTTGGTTTTTTTTTCTTTTTTTGGTGGTACTAGGGATCAAGCCCAGGGGCATTCTACCTCTGAGCTACCTCCCCAGCCCTATTTTATTTTTTATTTTGAAACAGGGTTTCACTAAGTTGTTGAGAGCCTTGCTAAGTGGCTTAGGTTGGCTTTGAACCTTCAATCCTTCTGTCTCAGCTTCCCAAGTACTGGGATTACAGGCGTGTGCCACCATGCCCAACGGTAGGTTGGTTTTTAATGCCAATAGATGTCCACCTACTCAAAAAAGGCCACAAATGTCACTTTCTTTTTGAAAACTATAAGCACAATTAAATAAAACAGAAGGCTATTAATAAGTGACTAGTTAAACCAGGCATGGTGGTGCACACCTGTAATCCTAGTACTTGGGAGGCTGAGACATGAGGATTGCAGGTGCAAGGCCAACCTCAGCAACTCAGTGAGGCCCTCAGCAACTTAGCGAGATCCTGTTTCAAAATATAAAGGGCTGCAGGTATAGCTTGGAGGTAGAATGCCCCTGACTTCAATCTCCAGTATCAAAAGAAAAAAATAAATAAATAAGTGGTTATCTAACTTGTATGGAGGATAAGAAACAGAAGAGCTATTTGTCATAGTGTTTGTACTGATTCACAAGGACTACCTCTGCAGGTAACCTGTGTCCTCCGGGGTGTTCAATTCAACCCTCTCTTTCTCCATCCCAGGCCCAGTGATACAGTCCTGTCTGCTCCATCTCAGCGGCCATTTCCTCCCCCTAACTGCAGTTGTTCACCAGTAAAGTAAGGCTGCATTCATTTTCATGGTCCCAAATATTGCTCGTTGCCAAAGATCCTCCACCCCTGGTTCTGAATTTTTTGTTTGTTTGGTTTTTGATTTTTGGTACTAGGGATTGAACCAAGGGGCATTCTACCTCCAAACTACACCCCCAGCCCTTTTTATTTTGAAACAGGGTTTCACTAAAGTACTGTGCTGTCCTCGAACCTGTGATTCTCCTGTCTCAGCCTCCCAGGTACTGGGATTACAGGCATGCACCAACCCCACCCTGGTTCTTCCGTCTGCTATCTACAATAGGGTAAAGAACCAACAGTGGCACCGAGCAGTTACTATTAGAGATTCCCAAACTTATCTACCCACTTTTCAGGGGGTAAATAATTACTCAGTGCCCCCCCTCCCGTATTTCCACAGCCACCTTATTTTGATTCAAGGCCTCCCAATTACGCCTGAGGTTACTACCCACACCCACACCCACCACTACCTTTCTAGGGTCTCCTCTGCCCAACGGGTAGTATCACCAACTTTGGAAATCTGTGCTATCAAAGTTCCCGACTTGTTTTTATAATCAGTGCATTGTAATCATACATCTTGATGAAGCTCAGGGTGACAGAGGCATACAGGCACACAACACTCCCTGAGCCCTCGCCCAGTTCCCGCCCCACTCCCATAGAATCATGAGGGTAATCAGCCTCTACAGGGTGCTGTGTTGCTAAGCTGGGATAGCAACACAGTTGGGATGATGTGTAGGTTAGGCACACTAAATGTATTTCCAGTTTATGAGCTTTTCAGCTTATGATGGGTTTATTGGGACATAATTCACTGTAAATTGAGGAGTACCTGCATATGAAAATCTGACATGATTGGTGGCGGTCCATTCATCTACTATTCCAAACAACCATATCAGAAAAGGGTTAACCTTCCCCTGCTACATAGAAGGAAACTGAGACTTCGCAACTGGTAAGCAGCAAAGGCAAGATGTTAATCAAAGACTCAGTGAGTGTGGATTCATCCAAACATAGGGTTTTTTTTTGGGGGGGGTCGGTGCTGGGGTTGAACTCAGGGGCATTCTACCTCTGAGCTATACCTCAGCCCTTTTTTTATTTTGAAACAGGTCTTGCTAAGTTGCTGAGGGTCTTGCTAAGTTGCCGAGGCTGGTCTCGAACCTGCGATCCTCCTGTCTCAGCCTCCCAAGTACTGGGATTACAGGCGTGTGCCACCACACCTGGCTCAAACATAGTTTCTTCACACTGTCTCCCAGTGGTTTACTGGATATTTCTGCCTATTCAGTTTAAAATGGCAACAGAATGGCATACTGTCCCCAAAATGGAATTCCTCATTAAAAAGATATGCAAGCGTTGTTAGTAACCATTCCTGCTAGCATCAAAGACTGAAACACTGGATTTTTTTATTTGACATGTATTCTATATCTAATTGGTCACAGGTGTGTGTGTGTGGGGGGGGTAATCTCAGTGCTTCCCTTCTCCTCCCCCTCCCAAGCAATTTTACCTCCATATGTGAGCTCACGCAATCTTTACAACCATCCCAAATACTATGTATTATTATTTCAATTTTGGTGGTGAGAAAATCGCGCAGTGCCCAAGGGTCTTCCAGTTACAACTTCTATCCTTACTGTGCCCCCCTCCAAAAAAAAAAACCCACTCAGATGAGATGGGAGGGGGGCTATCTGGGGAAGGTGGGAGCAGTTCAGAGCCCTTGGGGGTTGGCTGACTTGTCTAGACCATTGAGGACAAGGGAAGAAGCCACCAGGCAGGAAAGCTGCTAGAAATCAAACACAGAAGCGCAGGCTCTCGTCCCAGCCCACGGAGCTCAAAGTTCCCAGAGGTAAAACAAGAACCTGCTTTCTGCTTTTCTTCAGGGGACAACAGAGGTAACAACAGTGTGATTTCTGGAAGCCTTCCTTGCAACAAGTTGCTGGGCAGGCCAGAGTGGGCAACGGTACAGAAAATGGAAGCTGAGGCTGGAAGTCGTTCTGGGACTCAAACTATGGTCTAAGAAGTGTGAACTAGTGAGACCCCGTTTCAAAATGAAATATACAACAGGGTTGGGGGTGTAGCCCAGATGAAGAATGCCCCTGGGTTCAGTCCCCAGTACCACAAAAGGAAAAAAAAAAATAGAAGAAGAAAAAAAAAAGAGTGAGGACGTCATGGTATTTCCCCCGTCTCTTCCTCCTGCTCCTATGTGCGAGGTAGGGGCAGGTGTGGCTGCGGCGCAGGTGTAGAGACATGGAAATGGCCACCACCGCCACCGTCCTGTCATTTCAGAGCCGCTCCACTCTTCTCTCCTCTGTAGGCTTCTTTTTCAGGTAACTCCTTTTTGCTTCCCACACTAAAATGCTTAACATTTTAAACAACTAGGGGACTCAGCAAGGTCTCGTGTTCTAGCGGCCCTGGAGGAGGAGGCACCCCTGCATGGGGGTTGGAGTACAGCCACAATTAGGAAAGCTACCAACAATCGACAGAAGATGAAGGAGAAACGTCCCATTAGACAGGGGATGAGTACAGACTGTCTGGGTCCTACATTTAGTTTTCTGGTTTTTTATTTGTTTGTTTGTTGTGGTACTGGGGATGGAACCCAGGGGTGTTCTACCTCCAAGCTACACCCCCAGCCCTAATTTTTATTATTATGTTTTATTTTGAAACAGGGTCTCACTAAGTTGCAGAGGGCCTTGCTGAGTTGCTGAGGCTGGCTGCCAACCTGCGATCCTCCTGTCTCAGCCTCCCAAGTACTAGGATTATAGGCGTGCATCACTACGCCCGGCTTACATTTTGTTTCTTAACGATGAGTCAGTCTATAAAAAGCAACTGACTCACACACAAGTTCTAGAAAGTGGGGTACTCCCATATCCACAAAATGGCCGGATTTGTTGCTGCAGACACTGGAGTCCTCTGCGGAGAAGAACCCAGGCGTGGGGCGGGAACCTTGGCTGCCGACTCTGGTTTGAAAAGGTGGAGCTCCACTAACTGGTGTGTGTTTACCTAGGTGGGGACAAGGAGGCGCAGAGGTGAGTCAGCGCACACAGGCAGCATTATTCTCTCCTGAGAGCCGGCCTTCCCCGGCCCGGAGAGAGCCCAGTGCCCTGCGTGTGACGCTAGAGCACCTCTGCAGACACACGGCTCTTTCAGCCCATCCAGGAGAGTTCCGCACACACTGCACAACTGCAAGCTTAAGTGCCCGTCGGATGCACAGAAAGGGAGGCACTAGATGTGCTTCGAGAACACAACAGGCCCAGTGTTGGGAGGGCCTGGGGATGTGGGGGCCATGAATACTCGTACACACGCCTGCACAGATTTTTAGACAGCAATCTAGAAAAATGTATTGAAATTTTAGGTACACAGATCAGTATATAAGCAGATAGTTAACTAAATGGAAGTAAAGCTCACATCTCATTTGATCTGACAACTGTATTTTTGATGTTTACCTCAAGATGTACCTGCAAGCCGGGCGTGGTGGCTCATGCTTGTAATCCCAGTACTTGGGAGGCTGAGACAGGAGGATTGCAGGTTCGCGGCCAGCCTCAGCTACTTAGTGAGGTCCTCCGCAACTTAGTGAGACCCTGTTTCAAAATAAAGAACAAAAAAATAGGACTGGGGTGTAGCTCAGAGGTAGAATGCCCCTGGATTCAATCTCCGGTACCAAAAAGAAAAAGGAAAAACAGTAAGATAAAAAGGAGAGTAAGAGACATGTACAAAGCTGCTCACTATAGCAACATTTGTAACATGGAAAATGTGTGGGTATTGGGAAATTGTTCTGGTATTGATTTCCAATAAAAATGTAAAAGGCAGTCAGAGCCTGGGTGCTGCGCAGGCGCTCACAGGCAGGGAGAAGCGGCAGCTTTGCCTGTTGGACTCCAGAGCTCCCCTCCCCTCCCTTTGCCCCGATGATTAACCCATAGTAAGAATGTAGAGGCAATTAAAGCCTTTAGCCTTAAAGGTATGTAGAGGCAATTAAACCCTTTAGCCCTAAAAGTATAGAGAAGCAATTAAAAGCCCTGAAGGTCACAGTGACTCTGCCTAGCACATTTTAAAGCCATTAAGGTAGCAAGAGCGTCATGCCTTGCTCTTAGAGATTACACACAGCTGCCCTGGCTGCATGAGTGCCTCTGTTTCCCTCCTCTTCTTTGTGACCCGGCCTTGGTATGTGAAATGTAATCTCCATGTGTTACTTCAAAGCACCCATAGTGGATGGACAACCAATACAGCCCGATACAACAGAGATAGAAAAAGACAGATTATTAACCCCTGTACTTAGTGAGTGCACTGTCCGGAGACAAGAAGGCACCACCTGCCTAAAAAAACAAGTCACTAGCCCGTTGTCTTGGTAACGCCGATGAGAACGTACCAATAAGAAAACTGTATGTAAGGGCCGGGGTCGGAGGGGGGAGGCAGACTTCCATTTTCAGGCTCTCCGGCGCATCTTCCAGGCACACGGCTTTTCTGTTCTTTATTCCTATTTTCTTGTCTATTTCTTCCCTTTCTATTTCCTACTGACTTTGTACTAAAGATTTGCTTAAGCTGCAACCGAGCTGTCTATTACTTTTAATTTCCCAATTCAACATATCTATTTGAATGGAGGAAGAGAGCCCACAGTGCTCCTTCCACCGTTAACAGAAAACAGGAAGCTCCGCTAGGGTACTAGAGGGGATGGTTTACTCTGCAAAGAAGTGTTGTAGTCATGAAAGGAGCTTGAATGGCGGACATGGGAAGGTCAAGACGCTCTGTTTCAGGAAAAATAGCGATCAATATGTGGGATAAATATAGAATAACTGTGCTTGGACTTTTTTTCTTTTCTTTTGGTACTGGGGATTGAACCTCGGCATTCTGCCTCCGAGCTACACCCTCGACCTTTTGAAACAGGGTCTTGCTAAGTTGCTGAGGGTCTCACTAAATTGCTGAGGCTGCCCTCTAATCTACAACACTCCTGTCTCAGCCTCCCAAATTCTAGGATTACAGGCATGCCCCACTATGCCTGGCTGCATACATTTTTTTAAAAGGCATGTGTGTTACAACTGTTTTGTTGAAGACACTCAAGGTACCTTTGGGGAGAAAGCTTAGGATTTTAGGATGAGGATGACTTATTTTCTGTTTTATATTTTTCTGTACAGTTTTCAGTTTTCAATCACGTCACCTAATGGTAATTTTACACACTATTTTTTAGCGAGTTTATGCTTTTTATTTTGTTTTATACTGGTGATTGAACCCAGGGGGTTTAGTCACACTCCCAGATCTTTTTATTTTTTGAGACAGAGTTTCACTAAGTTGCCCCTATTGGCCTTGAACCTACAATCCTCCTGTCTCAGTCTCCTAAGTGCTGGGGTTACAGGTGTGCACCACCACACCCTTTGATTGCAACCTGTGACATGATGTCAGGTGTGGGATTTTCCACATGAGTCACGTTGGCGCTCAAAAAGTTTAGGGTTTTGCAATGCGAGGTGGCGCACACCTATATTCCTAGTACTTGGGAGGCTCAGACAAGAAGGGAGCAGGTTTGAGGCCAACACACCGTAATGTAGTGAGACCCTGCATCAAAATATAAAGGGCTGGGGGTGTAGCTCGGAGGTAGAATGCCCCTGTGTTCAATCCCTAGTAGTAAAAAAAAAAAAGTTTTAGGTTTTCAAGCATTCTGGTATTTGGATTTTCAGATGATGGCTGCTCAGCCAACAACAAAATTTAAAAATAAATCAAAACATTAAGAAGCATGTCAATCGAACTGAACTCTTTAAGCCAAAAATCGGGCCATGGTTTTAAGACTGGATTCTGTGCTGCTTCTATCTTCGAAAGACCATTGGAAGATGTCTGACAACAAGAGAGTAGCATGTGTAGGACTTTCAGTTTGTCCGTGGGCAAAATAGGACAGCAGATCCAATTTCCACAGACACCTGGGACTAGAATGTCCTGGCGCTCTAAGTGCAAACCCTGGAGAAGCAGATAAACTATATTCTTACTGTGAACAGTGGACAGTGGTACTGTTTTGGCCCGCAGGTGAACTGAACTTGCTTTTTACTGGGACTTTTCTGCCCCAGTGAGTCACAACAGGAAATGAACAGTCCTATCTGTTAGACTTTGACCTTTAAGCTGACATTCTGGAGCGCAACTTTTTGCTTTTCTCCTATTCCACTTCCATTATAAACGAAAATCAAGCATATGTATTTATTTGTCTCCTATGTACATAAGACACAATGGACCAGTGCTGGGCTTGCAGTACATTTCAACCTTACGGAATTTGAACGCCCCCAATATTTTGGTGAGACAAAGGTGTGTCTTTGAGCCAAGTGTGTGTGCTCTGGACGGAGGGGACAGAGCACCAGGAAGGGGCGCTTCTTGTAGGGAAGCCGGCTGCCAACAGCAAACAAACCATCCCCATCCGTCTCTGCGCTTGGGTAGCTGGCACTCAAATTTGTTGAACCCATAAGTATATGCCGATGCTTTACACGGTCTCGTTGAAGCCTGGCAGCACTTGCGAAACACAGTATTATATCCCTGTCACTGTTTTACAAATGGACAAAGCGAGGCCTAAGGTCAAAATGCACCAAGTTGCCTCCACCGGGAGAGGGGGTGATGGTTAGTTATATTGGGGGCTGGCACGCAAGGTTGGGGGGACTGGGAAGACTCGTTGAGTATGGAAGATGTGTTTATCACTGTCATTCCTTTAAGCTTCTGCGACCTTAGCAAAAGTCCAGCACTTATGTGGCACGTTCACATCCACGATCTCATCGAATCCCTGAGACTTGACATGGGGATTTCAGGCTCTACCGCAGCTCATCGCCTACACTGATCCTCAAAGCTAAGTGTCAACATTTTGAGTCCAGTGGTCTCCTAGCTGGCTTGGCTGGAGTCAACCTTTCTGGAAGAGTCAGCCGCAGCGGGACAAGTGGTCCACAGCCAGAGCAAATACAATTTCCAACCCGACATGGGACACTATTTTTTTTTTCGGTACTGGGGATGGATCCCAGGGACATTCTACCTCTGAGCTACACCTCCAGCCCATTTTTTATTCTTTGAAACAGGGTCTCACTAAGTTGCAGAGGGCCTCACTAAGTAGCTGAGGCTGGCCGCGAACCCGGATCCTACTGTGTCAGCCTCCCAAGTACTGGGATTACAAGCGTGCGCCACCATACCAGGCTGACATGGGACACTTTCGCGTGCAGACAGCAGCAAAAGGCAAAATCCAGCCTGACTCAGCCTGGACCATAGTGGTATACTGACCACCTTGATCTCAGAAAGCCATGACAGCTCTCAGCCAGGACCCCTGCCACTTAACCATAGGGTGTCACACGCATCACTCAGCCTCTTTGAGTAATCCAGTCCTCAGCAGGAAGCTCAAAACACGATGCTGCTTGGGGCTATTGCGAAGATCAAATGAGACTGACTATCAAACCCCTAATCCCTTTAAGGGGTAGGGTTTTCTATTTGCTTTGTTTTTGTTCCTAGGTTTTGTTTTTGTTTTGTAGTGCCATGGATTGAACTCAGGACCTTACACATACTAGGCAAGTATGTGTAACACTACCACTGAGCTATATCCCCAGCCCTTTTCATTTTATTTTGAGACAGGGTATCATATATAGGTATAGCCTATATCGCTATGCCAGCCAAACTCTGCTCTAAATAAACCAGCCCCAGCAGGAAAAGAAACACCCTTACGTTTGCTTTCTCTGCCTGAACTATCAACCCCAAAAGCATCATCATTTTCTGTATCAATGAAGAGTTCAAATCTAAAATGTTGTAAATGAACAGTTAACCTATTTCATCAATTCTAAGATGCACTATTTTCACAACTTAACATTCCAAAATTAGGATGTCTTAACAACCAACAGCGCGTCATGGCTGAACTGGCGGTGTTTGTTTTTGAAGGAGTAAATAAAATAATCGCGTTCTTCTTACAACCAGGAGCATCTTAGGCATGATGAATTATGGCGTTTAACGCTTCCTAGTAACCAGGCGCTGTTTTATTAAGTCACTGTTCAATACCATCACACATATACGATATAAAATTTTTATTATTCTGGAGGCATTGTACCAAATACTAATCTCACTTCAGGGACTGCATAGTGGTTTTACTGCCGTGGTTTTACTAGAGAGGCTGATAATCGCCCAGTTTTAGAGGCTTTGTTGTGAAAATTTTTGTAGGCGCTATTCTTCCCATCCGCACCCAACTACGGGCTGAGGGCAGGAGTCCCCACATGATGAGGAAGGAGCTGCCCAGGGCCACCCGCCCACCATCAGACCACAGGTTGGCAAAGCAAGTTCTTTAGGTAATTTCCTCTCCAATTTGTATAGACATGTTCAGGTATTAACAACACCTTTTTGTCTAAAGCTTCCTTCAATATTAACATCATTTGAAGCAGAAAGGTGCCCTGCCCTCCGTGCAGAATTATCACATGGGATTACTAGGGTTTCTGAATTTGACCATGATTTTCCTGCCACACACCATATTCCAGTGCTTCCTAAACCCTAAACTTTCAATGACTTCAACATCCTCTTCTCTGGGGAGCGCCTCCCTTGCCACCCTTGGTGAACAGTACCATCCGAGTGCCTGGCTCCCAGAACTGGTCTCAGCCATCTTTTTTTTTTTTTTTTTTTTTTTTTTGCGGTACCAGGGATTGAACCCAGGGGCATTCAACCTCCGAGCTACACCCCCGGCCCTATTTTTTATGCTTTTATTTTGAAACCGGGTCTCACGAAGTTGCGGAGGCTTCACTAAGTAGCTGAGGCTGGCCGCGAACCTGGATCCTCCGGTCTCTGCCTCCCAAGTACTGGGATTACAAGCGTGCGCCACCACGCCCGGCTAGCCACCTTTTTTTCTACCCAAGCCCTAGTACAGTGATGGAGGGCACCTCAGGGGCACCCTGCAGATATCTGAGTGAATGAAACAGAATGTTATTTTTCTTGCATAACAACTGATTCTTATTATGTACAAGGCACTGTTGTCAGTATTTTGTATATGATAACTTCTTTAATCCTCGCAACCTTCTAAGACAGGAGTCCAAGGCACAGAGTAGCAAAGTCACTTGCTCGGCTCCAACAGTTGGGCTTCAAATCAGGCCGTCTGGCACTGAATCCTTGCGCTTCAACATCGAACCTGCTGCCTCGCCTCACAAAGTAAGTGGCTACTGGAAACAGTAGTAATTCATGTGTGTGTGTGTGTGTGTGTGTGTGTGTGTGTGTGTGTGCGTGCACGCCATGTGCACAATATTGGGGGTTGATCTCAGAGGCATTCTACCTCCACGCTATACCCTCAGTCCTTTAATTTTTTTTTTTTTTGGTTTGTTTTTGAAACAGGGTCTCACCAGGTTGCTAAGAGTCTTGCTAAGTTGCTAGGCTGGTCTCAAATCTGCGATCCTCATCTCATCCTCCCAAGCACTGGGACCACAGGCATGCATCACCACACCTGGCTGAAACAGCAATAATCCTAAAGTTCATACAGGCTCCTTATTGCATGTTTATGGGTGCTACCTAGCGAATTCCTTCATCTGCACAACAGCCCCATGAAGGGTGTCTGTTACTGTTCTCTCACAGGGTGAAGAAGGTAACACGCGGTAGAGAGCCCCTGGTACAAAGCCCACAGTGGGACCCCACACAGCAGCCTGGCTCTGAGGGCCTTGCACAAGGCTCGTGCGTGGGGTCAGCTTCCAGAGGATTCTGGTCTCTGTCCCCAGTATGCAGGGCAGTACTTGGCGTGTAGTAGTTGGTGCTCAACCAGTACTAGTTGGGTGAATAAATTATAGGCCGCTTTAGCTTGCTTCAGAACATCTTTGCTGTATGAACATCACACTGTGGCATCTATCACAGGACGAATGAGGGTCCCAGGCCCAGGGTCTTCTCCGAGGAAGACGGAAGCCCCCGACCCAGGAGGTCAAAGGGAACAGATGTTAAAGACAGTGCTCCTAACTCTGTAGTCTATAACTCTGACTACATCGTTAGTGAGGGGAAGACATTTCAAGCTATGGAGTAATAGGAATCAAATGGTTGAAATCCCTTTATATAACAAATGTTCATTTTAGTTTCATCTCTTTTAATCAAACTAATAATAAGGGAGTTACAGCAATGTCAGTCTCTGCCTTTTCAGCTGTAGCTCTGTTAGCTTGACAGATACACCAAGCATTTAACAACCCTCTAAGGGAACTCCCAGCCAAACATGATGGCACATGCCTGTAATCTCAGTACTTGGGAGGCTGAGGCAGGAGGATCACAGGTTCGAGGCCAGCCTTGGCAACTTAGCGAGACCCTCAACAACTTACTAGGACAAATAATAAAAATAAAAGGGGCTGGGATTGTAGCTCAGAGGTAGAATGTCCCTGGGCTCAATCCCCAGTACTAAAATAAACAAACAAACAAATAAATAAATAAATTGCAATTCAGCTGTATAATTCTCCTTGCTTGTCCAGCAGTGGTTTAGAATCAACAGACTTCAGTACATGTTCTACCTCTCACATGTCTTGGGTAAGGCCAATTTCAAAAACTATTATTCTTCACAATCAAGGTAATCTATTAAATATATACCTACATGTGACTTGACTTAGGTTTTGCACCTCCACTGACATTAACAACAGATTTATAGACAAAAAGTCCTATGGGACTATGTGTCCTAATTTTTGGTTTGAAAAGTCGTCTCTGAAGAAATGGTAGCAGATCAGTGAGTTTTTAAAATTGAATTAAGAAACAAAGTACTGAGGCAGGCTGGCTAGCTAGAAATACCGGCAGCAATGACTTTTGTCCTATTACTGATTAAAACAGAAATGAAAACAGGAAGGTAACTGAACAATTTCTTGTCACATAACATGAACTATCAGTTAGTACCATGGAAGAAAGAAATCCTAATTTCAGTGCTATTCTGAGAAAAAGAAAAATATGCAAAGACTCACAGCAGACCGCAGAGCTGCTATGAACCTGAATAAAAGGTCTCTCAGGACTCACCTTCTGTACTGATTGCAAAATATGCATTATTTATAAGTCATGCAAAATGGAGACAGGGAGGCACAAGATAACCAACCACTCCCATGTTAGTTTTTTTTAGGTAGATTATTTTATTTTATTTTATTTTGAAAAATGAACTATTTGGGGCATATCTGAGGACTCAATCTTTTAAAAAGCTTTTTTAAGGTTGATGGGATTATTTCTTGCCTGTGGGTTTGGTTTGGTTTGGTTTGGTTTGGTTTGGTACTGGGGATTGAATCCAGGGGCGTTCTACCTCCCAGCTAAACTCCCAACCCTTTTACTTTTTATTTGGAAACAGGGTCTCACTAGTTACTGAGGCTGGCCTGGAACTTGTGATCCTCCTATCTCAGCCTTCCAAGTTTTGGCATTACAGGTGTGTGCCACCATGCCCGGCTTCTTGCCTGTGTTTTTAGAAAACCAGGCAAGAGCCAGGCGTGGTGGTGCATGCTTGTAATCCCAGTACTTGGGAGGCTGAGACCCGAGGATCCGGGTTCACGGCCAGCCTCAGCTACTTAGTGAGGCCCTCGCAACTTCGTCAGACCCTGTTTCAAAATAAAGAATAAAAAATAGGGCCGGGGGTGTAGCTCGGAGGTAGAATGCCCCTGAGTTCAATCCCCAGTACCACAAAAAATAAAAAGAAAAAAAGAAAACATGCCTGTAAATCCCAGTACTTGGGAGGCTGAGGCAGGAGGACTGCAGGTTCAAAACAGCCTCAGCAATTTAGCGAGGTCCTCAGCAACTTTTAGTGAGACCCTGTTTCAAATTAAAAAAAAAATAGGGCTGGGGTTTGTAGTCAGAGGTAGAACATCCCTAGGTTCAATCCCCTGTACCACAAGAAAACAAAACAAATAACACCAACAAAACAGGGTAGAAACACCAAAGGGTACAAAGGATAGGATTTTAAGTAGTGGTGACACAGGTAAGGTGACACAGGTAAGGTGCTGATATTTCATCTCCCACTTACCATGTCCTGCCATGTCAGGATGAGCAAGTGGGGATCAGGGAGGAAGGTGGACTGTGACCAGGATGTCTCAAGGATGGGACAGCCTTTGTTATAGAATTGCTATGGGGACACTGAGTCCAGGAAAGACATACCCAACTCACTGACAGTGACCAGAAAGTACAAAATGCCCGTTTCTGGCATGGGCACACCTGGACACTCAGCTTGCCTGCTTTTGCCTGATCTGTGACACGTGGTGCCACATCCCTCTAGGGGCAAAATACAGCCAGAAACGCATCAGTCTAGGAGTCTTTAGGGTCCTGAGAAGACATATTTACCAGATCAGAGAGACCTTGGACCACAGAGACACTGACTGACAGCGGTGGCGGAGATGAGGGTCCTGTGGGCACATTTCAGGAGAAGCCACCAGAGCAGCTGCCAATCAACACTACAGGTCGGTGTCACCAGGAGCCTCCAGGCTCAGGCGGCTCAGTGTCTCGCCTCTCCTCCTTCCCTCACCTGATGGGAGGACTCAGGACCCCCGCCCCCATCTCTTCTCTAAACCCACACCAGGAGTTGAGGAATGGAATAACACCAAGGCTTGACCGGAGGAATTTAGAAGGGGCGCTGTGGGGGTGGAGAATAAATTTGATGATTCAATGAAAAGCCCTAGGAGCCCAGCCTACGGCAGGCACACCCCTGTATCCCATTATTACATCAAGGCCAGCCTCAGCAACTCAGCAAGACCCTGTTTCGAAATAAAAAGGGCTGGGGGTGTAGTTTGGAGGTAGAATGCCCCTAGGTTCAATCCCCAGTAGCAAAACAACAACAAAGAAAACTTGAGGGTAGGCAGGAAGGCAGGTAGCTGTCTTCTGATGCCCCTATTATCGGTTATCTTTCAGAAGCCACGACTGACTGCAAGTCCGTGTGCAGAAGGCGGGCACCACATCTGCCTGTGGGCGGAAGGGGTGCCCAGCAAGGAGCAGACACCCACCTAAGCCTGCATCCACGTGTCCCTGGCCTACCGAATTCCCAGGGCGCTCTTGCTGTGCACCACCCCTCCAAATTCAGTAAGCAAATTCTGAGGATGAATTTGCAATAAAAGCAATTTGGAAGATCAGCACAGCTTCACCATGAGTTTATCCAGGACTCTCACTGTTGCGCTCTTCCGGGGAAACCACAAACAGGTAAATCTACCTTTGGGTGACCAGCTTAAATCCTTTCAACTACAACGTCATGCTAAATTGCCCACACTGGCCTTAAACGTGTGATCCTCTTGCCTCAGCCTCCCAAGTAGCTGGGATCACAGTTGCGTCCCACCACACACAGCTTTGAACACAGGACTCTGAGGATAGAGATCTGCCACAGAAGAGTGCACAACGTGACTACAGAGAAGACACAGGGAGCTTAACAGGCCGACTAGAAAGGAAACAAGCAAGTAGGGAAGATGTACAGTATGAACCGTGTTGAGTAACAGATTGATGCCTTATGGGCAAAAAGTAAAAATATTTAAACAAACACCGAAGGAAGAGGGGTAAGGAAGGGGCAGAATACTTCTATATTCAGAATCCCCAAATTCCGAATGCACTTAGAAGGAGCTTTGCTAATCAATCAACCTGCCCAAGGCTTGCATCCGGCAGTCCCAGACAGGAGCCAGGCTAGAGCTCAGTCCTCCAATTCCCAGCCCGGCCTGTGTGGCGCTATGCTCCTAGTTCTTCCTGAGCAAACCTGTAGCAGAGGTTTTTATCACTCACAGAGGTTCTGCAAAGAAGAAGGTACTACTTTGGATACTTACCATAATCAGCTTAGTCTAGGCATTTAAATATTTAAAAATTTTTTTAATTTTTTTGCGGTACCAAGGATTGAACCCAGGGCCATTCTACCTCCGGGCTACACCCCCAGCCCTATTTTTTATTCTTTATTTTGAAACCGGGTCTCACGAAGTTGCAGAGGGTCTCACTAAGTAGCTGAGGCTGGCCGTGAACCCGGATCCTCCGGTCTCAGCCTCCCAAGTACTGGGATTACAAGCCCGGCTAAAAATTTTCAAATAATAAACATTACCACTTATGAACCTTGATCCTCTAGCAGTCAGTTTGCATGAGGATTCTGGTGTATACCAATATAGTAAATAGTGAAAGATCATAATTCATTCCTACTTTTTAATGTAAGGTTAAATATAAATTGAGTTTTAATATGTTCTTCCCAGTAGGTTATGTTGCACACAAAGGTCCACGGACCCCTCTTTGGGGATCAGTTTCCTAGAACCTCTTTCCTCCCGCCAAGATACAGGTTTCTGATTATAGGGGAAAAATAAGAGTCAGATCATTGCCTTAGAAAAAAAAATAAACAAGACGGAGAAATGCCTGTAGAAATTAGAAAGTTATAGTCTAAATAGAGACTTCCGGCTATAGAATTTTATGGTGTTTCTCCCAAGAGTAACTTTTTCCTGCCACAACCCCCAAAATTGAAAATGAAACACAAGTTGACCATGTCTGACGTGATTATGGGCACAGGTGGGTCACACCACTTTAAACTCCCAAGTCCATAGAAAATTTCCATGCAAGGAAATTTGTGCTGCCTGCTATTTCTCATTGTATTCTGCAAAATATAACATACCACACCAAAAAGGCAACCTGTATATCATCAAAAGGGGTACAACACTTGGGTTGGGGAACAGGGAATGGTCCTAACTTTTCGTGAGCATCAGTTACGTGCCAAACACTGTGTTAGATGCCTTGTACACATTGTTTTATTTGGTTCAAAAAGAATCCTAGAGATAGGGAGGGATTATGATCCAAATTTAACATGTGGGGGTTGGGAGGGGACAGTCAGAGAGTATCAGTTTGGTGGTTTTATTTAATTAATTAATTAATTTATTTATTTATTTATTTATTTATTTTGCGGGACTGGGGATTGAACCCAGGGGCATTCTACCTCTAAGCTACACCCCCAGCCCTATTTTATTTTAATTAATTGATCTTATTTTTGTGGTACCGGGGATTGAAACATGGGCATTCTACCTCTGAGTACACCTCCAGCCCAATTTTATTTTGAAACAGGGTCTAGCTAAGTTGCTGAGGCTGGCCTCAAACTTGTGATCCTCCTGTCTCAGCCTCCCAAGTACTGAGATTATGGGCATGTGCCACCACACCCAGCTCCTTCAAAGTATTTCTTGAAGCCAGTGGGCCTCTCATTCAAAAACTGGGGGAGGGTGGTGATGCACACCTGTAATTCCTGTACTTGGGAGGCTCAGACAGGAGGACCACAGGTTCGAGGCCAGCCTCAGCAACTTAGCAAGGCCCTCAGTAACTCAGCAAGACCCTATCTCAAAAATAAAAAATAAAAAGGATTGGGGGTATATCTCGGAGGTAGAATGCCCCTGGGTTCAATCCCTAACACCAAAATATGGCGGGGGGGATAGATTTTGATTTTCCTTAAACTCTGCTCTCCCTAGTTGTGTGGAAAGGAAGGTGAGTCAGAGGGCTAACACACAAATCACATTGCAAGGAATTGAGACAGACTGAGACTGCTCTCCACGTCAGGTAGAAAGAGTGTGCACACCCAGTTCCGTAGACCACGTGTGCTCAGTATGGGGCAGGGCAGTGAATAGAAAACAGATGCCAACACCGTCACCTCACGGAGGACTGTGCTCAAAAACTGCCAGCAAGACCACAGGTTTATTTGCAAATATATTTGCATGGTTTCTGGGTGCAAAGATGTTGAAAGGGGAAAAGCAGTGCCAGTCACCCTAATATTCTCCTGGGTCTGTGACCGTTTCCCTTCCTGGGAGGTAGGCCAGAAGGACACTATTACTTACTAAGCAAATAACCCACACCCAAAAGTACCTGGGAGTGTCTACATGTCAATTAAGTTTTATTGGAATCAAAAGAAAAGGATTGAGCCAGTTGTGGTGGCTCCCAACTGTAAGCTCAGTACTTGGGAGGCTGAGACTGGGGGATCACAGGTTTGAGGACAGCCTCGGCAATGTAGGGAGACTCTCAGCAACCTAGCAAGACCCTGGTGGTGCATGCTTGTAATACCAGTACTTGGGAGGCTGAGACAGGAGGATCGCAGGTTTGCGGCCAGCCTCAGCAACTTAGTGAGACCCTGTTTCAAAATAAAACATTAAAATAGGGCTGGGGGTGTAGCTCAGAGGTAGAATGCCCTTGAGTTCAATCACCACTGCCACAATAAATAAATGAATAAACAAATGAATAAATAAATAAATAAATAAAAGGCTGGGAATATAGCTAGGAGGTAGAATGCCCCTGGGCTCAATCCCCAGTACCACCAAAAAAAAAAAAAAAGAAAGAAGGAAAAGGCTTTGTCATTTCTTTGGTGGAGATTGGGGGCTGTGTTTAAGATACTGAAGTAGCTCCTAGCTTTGCATGTAGAAAAAGTTCATTTCAATTTGTTTTTAATTCAATGCAGCAAGAAGGAGAACAAAGGTTACAAAAGAGAGAAATGGCTCGAGATGCTAAGAAAGATAAAAGGCAAATGATTTAAACATGAGGGAAACATTAAAGAAGTGGAGGAAATAAAACTACCCTAGAGATCTAAATATACAACAAAGAAAAGTTGTTTGATCATAAGGCAAGCAGTATGAATAAATAAAATAAAATACCATAAATGCTCTAAAGGAAAAAAAAAAGAAAAGTGTTTCCTTCCAACTTTCATTCTTAGGAAACCACAGCTCTTTTTGCTTGGTGTAACTACAGTCCATATGCTAAGTGACTAAATTCAGCTTTTAAAAAAAAAAACTACTTAACATTCTCTATGTTAAGTAATGTAAGTAGCTGGGTGTGGTGGTGCATGTCTGTAATCCCAGCTACCCTGGAGGTTGAGGCAGTAGGATCATGAATTGGAGGCCACTTAGGGACACTCTGTCTCAAAAAAAAAAAAAAAGAGGCCCAGGTGTGGTGTAATACCAGTACTTGGAAGGCTGAGACAGGAGGACCCGAAGGTTCAAGGTCAGCCGGGCATGGTGGCGCACACTTGTCATCCCAGTACTTGGGAGGCCGAGACAGGAGGATCTGGGTTTGCGGCCAGCCTCAGCTACTCAGTGGGGCCCTCTGCAACTTAGTGAGACCCTGTTTCAAATAAAGAATAAAAACTAGGGCTGGGGGTGTAGCTTGGAGGTAGAGTGCCCCTGGGTTTAATCCCCAGTACCGCAAAAAATTAAAAAATAAAAATAAATTAACAAAGGGATGGGGGTGTAGCTCAGAGGAAGCGTGCCCCTGGGTTTCACTGCAAGTATCAAAACAAGTAAATAAATTTTAAAAATAAAAAGGGCTTGGGGGTGTAGCTTGGAGGTAAAATGCCCCTGGAGTTCAATCCCCATATAAAAAAAAGGTGGGGTGGGCGTGGGAATGTAGCTCAGTGATAGAGCTCCCCTGGGTTCAATCCCCAGTACCTAAATAAATAAATAAATAAGAAAAAAAACAAAGAAATGTAAGTGCACCGATAATTTGACGTGATGGTTGGGTTTGTTTTAAATGGCTGTGGATAAAGGAAAGAGGTGATTTTATTTTTTTGGTCACTGAAATTTTCACCCTTTTAAAACAATTCATGGTTGTTTTACAGGAGTCAAAGGCAAATTCATTGGGTTTTTTTGTGTGTGTGTGGTACTGGGGATTGAACTCAGGAGCATTCTACCTCCAAGCTACACTCCCAGTCCCATTTTTTATTCTTTATTTTGAAACAGGGTCTCACTAAGTTGCGGAGAGCC
>PVJS01027791.1:0-25991 GCA_004027185.1 Glis glis
AAAAAAAAAAAAAAAAAAAAAAAAAGATTGCTTCTCACAGAAGGATATACTATTTTGCTTGGTTTTAATTCATAATTTTACTTATGCATTTCACTGGTGATAATGGCTTCTACAATAGTATTTGCATTGATGTTATTTGATTTTTAAAATTTATGTAGTACATAGAAGTTTACAAAATATAATGTATAGCTCAGTAAATTCTTATAAAGGGAAAAGTGGGTCAAGAAATAGAACATTCCCATCATCTCTGAAGCACTTCTTCTTCTCCTCTCAGTTACTACCCCTTTACTTTCTCCAAAGGTAGCTACTATCCTCATCTCTAACACTGCAGTTTGGTTTTAGTTTTATATAAATGAAAGCAAATAATATGTATTCTTTTATCTGGCTTCTTTTCTCAGCATTATTTTTATAAGATGAGATTTTCTTCAGCATGCCCAGACCGATTTTATTTTTTATTTGGAAACAGGGCCTCTTTAGGTTGCTGAGGTTGGTTTCAAACCTGCGATCTTCCTGTCTCAGCCTCCCAAGTACTGGGTTTACAGGCATGCACCACGCATACTTTTTCATTTTCTTAATGATGGCTTTTGTTGAACACACTTCTTAATTTTAGTAGCATCTGGTTTATGGTCTTAGTGAAAATCCTTTCCTCAACCCAATATTATGAAGATATCCTATATAATCATCTTGAAGCTTTATTATTTGTCACATTTAATCAATAATCACCTGCTACTTTAAACCATGACACATGTCATGTCAAGTTTCCTATTTGTTTCCATATGGTTTTCTGTCTCTGGACTCTATTCAGTTCCATTTGTATATTTTTCTGTAATTAATCTTCTAAAAAATCTTAATGTCTGATAGTATTGTCTCATTTTTTATAAAAGAGTACCTTTCTTTCTTTTTTTTTTTTTGCAGTACTGGGGATTGAACCCAGGAATCCTTTTCCACTGAGCAACACTCCCAGTCCTTTTTATTTTGAGAGAAGATCTTACTAAATTGCTCAGGTTGGCCTGGAACTTGCAATCCTCCTGCCTCAGCCTCCCAAGCAGCTGGAATTACAGGCATGCACCACCATGCCTGACCCCAGCCCTATTTTATTTTTATTTGTTTGTTTGTTTGTTTGTTTGTTTGTTTGTTTGTTTTGTGGTACTGGGAATTGAACCCAGAGGCATTCTACCTCCAAGCTACATCCCTAGCCCCATTTTTTGTTCTTTATTTTGAAACAGGGTCTCATTAAGTTGCAGAGGGCCTCACTAAGTAGCTGAGGCTGGAAACAAACCTGTGATCCTCCTGTCTTAGCCTTCCAAGTACTGGGATTACAAGTCTGTGCCACCACACCTGGGTATTTTTTATTTTTATTTTATTTTTTGCGGTACTGGGGATTGAACCCAGGGGCTTTCTACCTCTGAGCTACATCCCCAGCCCTATTTTTTATTCTTTATTTTGAAACAGGGTCTCACTAAGTTGCAGAGGGCCTCACTAAGTAGCTGAGGCTGGCTGCGAACCTTCAGTCCTCCTGTCTCAGCCTCCCAAGTACTGGGATTACAAGCGTGAGCCACCACGCCTGTCATGGCTTATTTTTTATTTTGAAACAGGGTCTCACTAAGTTACCACATGCTGGTCTCGGACCTGCATTCCTCCTGTCTCAGCTTCTGAAGTACTGGGATTAAAGATGTGTATCACTGTACCCAGTTTATCTTATAAATATTTGAATAATTTTATATCTAAATATTTTATTTTTGGTGCTGCTGGCTCCAGGTAAAGTCTTTATCCCTTGAGAGAACAATTCAATTATCTACATGAGATGATTGTTCCTACTCAGTGGGTAGCCTCAGTTCCTGCCATGGGGTAATTGCTCCCCATTTAGGCAGGCAATCCCATCATGGGGGATCTGCTTGCAAATCTCACTGTCCCTGGAATCTTGAAAATATCTTAGTTACTCTTATCTTGGTGTCTTCAGTCTTGAAGGGGGACCAGAGAGGCTAGGCAAATTTAGGAATAATTGACCTTGTATTGCCAGTTTTTAGACAGGTACTCCTTAAGTGATTACCATGTCTCCTTGCAGAGTTGAACAGGAATGTAACCCAAGAGGATACAGACATAGCAAAAGGAGACAGATGTGTTATGAAGGCAGAGATGCCAGGATTTTATCTTGCTTTTAGTTACCCATCCAACATCTCTGTGGTGCCTTGCCTAGGTGTGGGGAAAAGGGAAGTGCGCACCTCATATCAAACTGGGGGTGGAGGGAGGGTTGAGGTAGAAAAGAGACAAACAGGGAAGGAAAGAGGGAATGTAGCTTGAAATCCAAAAACTCCATGATCGTCCTCACTGTCATCCTGAAACCCTGTTTCCTCCAGGCTTGAATTATTAAAAGGTCCAGTAAATCTTAGGGCACTGTAAGTCCAGTTAATTGGTACACATATATTTTGTTAACTTACAGATGTATTTTAGACTGATCCAAAGAAGTATAGAGAAAAATATTGTTCAAAGCCCAATGATATGGGTACAGCCTGAGTACTATCCACCAACCAGATAAGGTCTGCCTGAATATGCTGAGAAGAACCAGATCACCATCGCCCATTAGGCTAACACCACCCCATGTATCCCTCACACCCATCACATGCTCACCGTTTGTCCACCCCATCTGCTCACCATTTACAAAGTTTCCTGTAAAAGAAGGGCCATAGCCGGGCGTGGTGGTGCACACTTGTAATCCCAGTACTTGGGAGGCTGAGACTGGAGGATCTGGGTTCGTGGCCAGCCTCAGCTACTTAGTGAGGCCCTCTGCAACTTAGTGAGACCCTGTTTCAAATAAAGAATAAGAAATAGGGATGGGGGTGTAGCTCAGAGGTAGAATGCCCCTGGGTTCCATCCCCAGGGCCATGTTCCCCCAGAGGTGCTTCTCTGCCTTTCTGTCTCTCTGCCACCTGTATCTCTCTCACTCAAAAGATGGTCCACATTCTCTCTTGGCTGTGCATTTATTTCCCTAATTACACCTGTCTGTAGCTCTACTCTTTGTCTAGAAATTCTTTCCAACCTGCATTCTGCACCACAACAAGCTGCCAGGACCAAGTGAAGAGTCAGTGATTTTTAGCAAAAGCAGTCTCTAAGCCCCTATTCCATATCCATTAACTGATTTTCCTCCTGATTCTGAATGTTATTAAATTTTATATTGGTAAATGAAGAAAATTTTGTATTCCTTTGAAGAGTTTTACTTTTTCATGTAGTTGAATTACTACTAGATTAAAAGACTTGTTTTTAAACTCTGTTATGGAAGTTTTAAAGTGACCTTTAAGGCTAGGTTAGCTTCATTACTAAGGTGGTCCCTCTCATGTCACCACTGAATTCCGCTGGAACAGAGACTCAATGAGTAGGCAAGAATTCATATCTCCCAGGACTGCACAATCTCTGGGAGCTATTCCGTTTATGGCTCCCTGTTCTTTGCCTGGCCTCCTGGAATTTTACCCTACCCATATTTGCCTTCCTATTTACCAGTAGAATCAAGAGAAAGTCTATGCAGATTTTTGGAGCTTATTTTCCATTCGTTCCAGCCATCTCAGCCCACCTTAACTCTAATCTCCATCTCCTCAACTCCAGAATACTGTCAAGCTTGGATTTTTTTTTTTTTTTTTGGTGGTACTAGGGGTGGAACCCAGGGGCATTCTACCTCCAAGCTACACCCCCAGCCCTATTTTATTCTTTTATTTTGAAAAAGGGTCTAAGTTGTGGAAGGCCTCACTGAATTGCTGAGGTTGGTCACGAACCTGTGATCCTCCTGTCTCAGCCTCCCAAGTACTGGGATTACAAGTGTGTGCCACCACGCCCGGCTCAAGCTTGGATTTTGACCACCTCTCTGCTCTGCAGTCTGGAAAGTGCCAGTAGGTGATCACAGGGGTCACCTTATTTGTCTCTCTTCTCTCAGCATCCATAGTTCTGCACTGGCTATTGTACAACATCCCCCCCCCCCGCAAAAAAAAGCCACCCAGTTGTTTTATTAATTTTGTCCAAGTTTCCAGTTGTTTACAGGAGGAGGTTAAGTACAGTCCCGGTTATTCCAACCAGGCTATAGAGTAGAAGTTGATGTCTTTCAATTTTAAAATCAACAATTTACAACAGCCCTTGTTTTTGGAATACAGAGCAAGGAAAGAAATTGAATACCAGGAACTGATGTTTCTTTTAACTGGAGGAGTGAGTCTTAAGACCTCTGAAAAAAATCCTGATCCATCTTGGCTACAGGATAAAAGCTGGGAAGAAATTTGTCGAGCAAGTGAATTTCCTGCCTTCAAAGAACTCAGGTAATTGTTTATGTTTGATGACTTAGCATTGAATAGTGATGGATAAATTTATAATCTTGTGAATTTTTTTCAGTTCTTTCTAATTTATTGGTTGGTAGAAAGATAGGCTAATACTTTGTATAAACATCTCACAAACTACAGTTTCTGTGTGTGTGTATGTGTGTGTGTGTGTGTGTGTGTGTGTGTGTGTGTGTGTGTGTAGTACTGGGGATTGAACCCAGAGGCATTCTACCTCCAAGCTACACCCCCAGCCCGAGTTTTTATTTCTTATTTGGAAACAAGGTCTCACTGGGTTGCTGAGAGCCTTGCTAAGTTTCCAAGGCTGGCTTTGAACCTGCTATCCTCCCGTCTCAGCCTCCCAAGTACTGGGATTACAAGTGTGCACCACCACGCCCAGCTAAATTTCAGCTTCTATATTACAAAAATCAAAGCCAATTTTCTTTGACCCTGGGTCCTTGAATCTGACATTCAAGTCACCATAATAGAAACCGGAGCTACTATACCTTACTTTCTGGAAAGTATCCCGAAAAGGGCAGGTTAAGGACTGTTTAAAACTTCTTGCATTGAAAAGAGCCATTTCCCCTTGCGTATGAATGATAATAAAAGGAGAATCCCAAAGATCTGCTGTTGATAGTGGGTTTGAGAAGGCCAAGTTTAATCATTCCAAACTTCAGCCTTAAATCTTTCTGTAGAGAGTGATGAATGACCCTTTCCCTGCTAGATCCCAGCTGGCTTTCTCAAGTACAGATGCATGTCTTTCTGGGACCTACGCACTGACAACTCAGTCTCACCAGTCTCATCACTGGTGTCTTCAAAGGGCTTTTGGTGAAAGAAGAAGCTTTGATTTCGTTGTTTCATTTTTTTTTTTGCCAATCTTTAGTTCTCAAAAAAAGGTCTTTTTTGTTTAAAATAAAGCAGAGGGGGCAGAACTATTCTAAGGAATAGTGCCTAATTATTCAACAAGGAATTCAAGAAAAAGAAAGAAGTGCCTTCTCTGAAAAGGACTTTCAATTAATTAAATACTTATTTAACTTTACTGAAGTATCTCCACATAAAACAGCACCCTGCCCCCAGCAGCCAGATGGATGAGACCTGTGTACACTGCACATCACTTCAAATGCCCTCATTAGAAACAGAAACAAGCCACTCTTTACTCCTTTAAGTCAGACTATAGTCCTCCAGGCTGCACCCTGCAGAATTAGCTGTAAGAGAAACAATAAAGGTCCTGCCAAATGGTCACGAACAGCCCCAGTGCTCCCTAGAAACCCCAAGCCAAAAAGAGACAGCCACACTAGGAATGTCAGCCTTGGAGGTAGGTTATGGGGAAGGTATGGTTCCAAGCAGGTAGGCGTCGTAGAGACTCCAAATTTTTGTGTAGCAGTCCTAGACCACTGCCAACAGGATTCCTTCTTCCTTGTGCACACACAGGAGCAGGTAGGTATAGTCTTTCATATGATCTTCGTACTATCTACTTAGTGCCTTCAGGTCCCGCTGCTTGTTCTTTCCAGTGATATCTGATAGCATCAGTTATTGTTCTTCTTGGAGGATTTACACAGAGGCCACTGCCAAGTTGAGGAACAGGAGGATGGCGTTCCAGTCCTTGCCTTGATTTTGACAATGCAGGTCAATGGCAAAGAACAACCATTAAACAGCAAGGAAGCCATGAGAACAAACTGCTGCACCAAGACATCACTGCTAGTCCCATCCAGTCACCAGGTCAATAGGACCTGCCCAGACAAGCCAGTATTGAAGCAGTTATTTGACTCTTTTCTTTTTTTTTTTTTTTTTTTTTGCAGTACTGGGGATTGAACTCAGGGGCATTCTACCTCTGAGCTACACCCCCAGTCCTATTTTTTACTTTGGAACAGCATCTCACTAAGTTGTGGAGGGCCTCACTAAGTACCTGAGGCTGGCCGCAGACCTGCGATCCTCCTGTCTCAGCCTCCCAAGTACTGGGATTACAAGCATGTGCCACCACGCCCGGCTTGCAGTTATTTGTCTGGATGTTCATGACCACGCACTGGACCAGGCACCAGGATCTGGAAATTGTAGAGCATGTCAGACTGATCTGTACCTGGGAGACTACTGAGAACATCAGTGCTGGGAGAAGAGTGGCACGGCCGGGAGGTCTCTGCATGTCTCATGAGGCACAGCAGAGTGTGGGGATCCAAATGAATCAGCAAGACCCAGCACATAGAATCCACCTTCCAGTTGGTGAAGTAGAGGCTTTCGTGTATGTGCACCTTAAGTGTGGGGGTCTTGAGGCCGTGCAAGCTGATGATGCTGTACTTGGAGCCTCTGGCTTTGACATCCTTCTGTGTGAAGAGCTAGTCACTGTTGGTATCTATCAGTATGACGTTAAATCGTTTGCTTGCCAAAGCAGAGGGATCTGAGCTCTGAATGGATTTTTTTCCTCTCCACATAGCTCACTCACAGTTTGTAGGCTAAATGGCAATCACTGGCGATGTTGAGAAAACCTAGTGGGCTTTTTTGTAGGAAGGAAGATGCATTAAGTCCCATTATGGCTACTTTTTCTCCTCGTCCTTTTCTCTGCGGCTGCAGTCTGTTATGTCCAGGGAACAACCAAAGGTAGCTTTTTTTTTTTTTTTTTGAGCTGGAGCGTGAACACAGGGCCTTGTGTATGCTAGGCAAGTGCTCCAATACTAACCTACATTCTCAGCCCTTTTTAAAATTTTATTTTGAGACAAGATCTCACTAAGTCATCTAGGCTGGCCTTGAACTTGCTATCCTCCTGCCTCAGCCTCTAAAGTTCAAAGTGTCATTTCTTTTCAGGGCCAAAATAATACCCTGGTAAATCTGTCACAGAAGAATTCCAACTGGATGAGGTTGGTGGAGACTTGCCATCCTCATGGCCAGAGCCCTGCAGGCTCTGCAGTACCCATGATATACCTCTCGTTAGAATCACATTGTCTGAACCAAGGGTCAGTTGGTGGCGTCTCCTCCCATCTCTTCTCCTAGGCTGCCAGCTGCTTTTATTCATTTCTGTTCCTGGTTACAGTGTGCTCTCTAGCTCCTGCTCAGGCACAGCTCCTGTAATCTAGTGAGTTTTAAGTGATCCTATAGCTGTCTTATTTCTTTCCCTCACTCATCAATCTCTCTTAAAATACTTCCCAATGAAAACAATAATTATTAAACTTTTTTCCATTAGGCAACATTTTTGTGACAATATATTGAAATGGCAGGAAATCTATAACAGTAAAGAGCCCCACAATGCGAACTTTCCAGAACCAATGGATAAGAATCTAAATGAACTGCAGAAAATAATAATTCTTCGATGCTTAAGACCTGATAAGGTAAAAGACAAATCTAGTCTATTTGGAATCCAGATAAGCTGCTGTTTATGAAATCTGTGTCTTAAATACACAGTCACATGCCTCATAGTGACATTTTGGTCAATGATGGACCTCCTATACAACAAAGATCCCAAAAGATAATGGAGCTGAAAAATTCCTATCACCTAATGATACTGCATCTATCATAAAGTCATAGTGCAATACATTACTCATGTTTGTATTTATACTGGTGTATAAAAAACCCTACTAGATAGCAAATCACAAAAAGTATAGCACACACAATTATTTACATTATATAAATCTTAGTACTGATGATAAATGACTACTACTGTTTTACTTACTTATTATACTTTTAATTATTAATTTAGAATGTACTCATTTTCAAAAATGCTAACATATAAAACAGCCTCAGGCAGGTCCTTCAGGAGGTATTCCAGAAGAAGGAATTGTTATCATGGGAAAAGACAGCACCATGATTGTTGTCACCCCTGAAGACCTCCCAGTGGGACAAGATGTGGAGGAGGAAGACAGTGATATGGATCAGTGTCACCTAATGACACCGTACCTATCATAAGGACATAGTGCCTGACCCTGGGTAGGCTTAGGTTAATGCGTGTGTGTCTTAGTTTTTAATGAGATATTTCTAAAGATATTTTTTTTATTTTAAAAAGCGAAAAAAGCTTATAGAATTAGGATATAAAGAAAGGAAATATTTGTGTACAGCTGTACAATGTGTTTGTGTTTAAAACAAAATGTTATTACAAAACAACTCAAAAAGTTAAACAATTTTAGTTTATGAAGTAAAAAAGTTACAGTAAGCTAAAGTTAACTTATTATTAAAGAAAGAAAAACGTTTTTCAGTTGAGCAGCCTGGGTGTACAGCGTTTGTGAACTCTATAGCAGCACAGTAAAATCCTAGGCCTTCACATTCGCTCACCACTCATTGGATCACCCAGAGCAACTTCCAGTCCTGCGAGTGCCAGGTACAGGTGTGCCATTCTCTAACCTTTCATACATATTTTTACTGCATATTTTCTTTGTTTAGATATGCTTAGGCACCCAAATACTTATCATTATATTATAATTACCTACAGTATTCGGTACAGTAGCATGCTGTACAGGCATATAGCCTAGGTATATAGGCTATACCATCTAGCTTGCTGTAGGTTCACTCTATGATGTTGCACAAGGAGAAATTGATGTATTTCTCAGAATGAGTCCCTTTTATTAGGCAATGCATGACAGTACTGTTATTTGGTTCTTTTGGCTTCTTTTGTTTTTTTCCTTTTGCACTACTGGGGATCGAGGTAGGTAAGTGCACTGAGCTGCATCTCCAGCCTATTATCTGGTTCTTTAATTCTCATTTAAAACATTCAAGAGGGAAGAGGGGAGTGTTCGGAGTGTTTTGCTGCCCCTGCCCTGGTCCCTGCGCTTTTGGAGGGGCTTGGCAGGGGTGTTGCAGGGACCCTGGGAGTCTGAAGGCTAAGCATGGGGAAAAGCTGCAAGGTGGTCATGTGTGGCCAGGCATCCGTGGGCAAAACTTCAACCCTAGAGCAGCTCCTGTACAGGAACCATGTAGTAGGTTCTGAGATGACCAACACTCAGAAGGACATCTATGTGGGCTCCATTGAGACAGACGGAGGAGTGCGGGGCCTCCGAGATGGGGCCGAGCTGCTCCGGCACTGCTTCTCCTGTACTGATGGCTACATCCTGGCCTACAGCACAGACAGCCGAGAGTCCTTCCGGCGTGTGGAGCTGCTCAAGAAGGAGACTGACCAATCTAAAGACAAGAAGGTCACCATCGTATTCCTTAGCAACAAGTGTGACCTACAGGAGCAGCAGCGTGTAGACCCAGATGTGGCTCAACATTGGGCCAGGTCAGAGGAGGTGGGAGGTCTCAGTGGCCGACCGCTGCTCGCTTCCTCCTGGAACCCTCTATCCACCTGGCCAGCAAGATGCCCCAGCCCGAGAGTGAGTCTGTCTGCCTTCCCCCTCAGCCACAAGAACAAGGGCAGCGGCTCCTTGGATGGCTGAAGAGCTGCCGGTCCTTCTTCACCCTCCCAGCCCCGTTCCAGCTTCTGGGGCCTTAGAGGAGGGGTTAAGGGCAAGGGGAATGTGTGGACAAGCTGTCCTTCCCAGTCAGCAGGGGGAGCACCCCACTAGGTCAGGCAGCTGGGCTGGCTTGGGCCCATGCCGCTTTTGTTCTCTTTCAACTCTGAGAAGTGCAGATAATCTTGATTAGTACTCCTCTTACCACCACCCCCAAACTACTTTCTACCCCACCTCCAGCTTATATCTTCTCCACTGTCTCCTGGGGCAGTTGTGGGTCAGCATCTTTTCCATCTGCCTTGAACAGGAAGCAGCTCTACCATGCTGCAAGTGCCCAATCTAGGGTTTGGTTCTTATTATTAGAGTCCCAACCCCTGAACTTCTTGTCAGTAACACACATTTTTAAGGCACCAGCCTGGACTTGAGAAAGGGTGTCCAGTTATCGTGTGTGTGTGTGTGTGTGTGTGTGTGTGTGTACATGTATACTGACATTAGGGGCGTCTCCTTATCCCTCACCCTGACCTTTCTTCAAGCCTGTCCTTGGCTGGAAAAAGCTAGCTAGCCTCCTGAGAGTATTGTTTTCTGTTTGAACTCCCCCTCCCCCACACTTCTAGCTGTTTCACTTTCTCTTCCTGCTTGGAGAGCAAATGGGCCTCATTGGTTGAGGGAATAGAGTGATGACTGGGCTGAGTAACCAGCTGGGTTTGTGACACAGCAAGGTTGTGTCCCTTTGGGCGTTGGTTTTCCCATCTGTAAGTTGACAGGAGTTGCTTAGACAACCTAGATCCTTTCCAGCTCTATGACTTTCTAAAGCCCATGGCTTGGGCCACCTGTGACTGTCCCCCTTGTTTCTTCCTCTTCAAGGTGCTATGCCTACCAGCCCTGGAGGCTGGACACTTCTGTGTGTCTGTCTGTCTGTCTCTCTCCCTCCCTCCAACCACCAGGCGGCAGGAGTACATTCTCCACTCTCAGTTGCCAAAGTGGCCTCTCAGCGCCCAGTCTGCTGACCTGCTCATGGGGGCTGGTCTTCATCCTTCCCTCTGGTGGTTTTCAGCTAATAGCTGGACTATTTCTATTACCTGTATTTATATGCCTGCTGCCATGGTGAAGCCTGGACAAGGTGCTCCTCTAGCCCTTCTTACCTCAGATGCCTGAACAGACAAACCAGTAGCAGCTTCCCAGGAGCCAATAGGCCTTCTGACAGGGCTCACAAGGGTGGCTACACATGCAGATGTGCTATCAAATGAGCTTAAAACCTACAACTTCCAGTGCCCACTTCCTGCTTCTAATGTGCACACCTAGCATAGCTGAGACACTATAGCGAGGTAACCTCCAATACACGCCCCTTCTCCCCAGAATGGGAGAAGTGAGCAGGGCCGGGTGGCCAGGGCTGGGCAAGGAGAGTTAGGGCATCTACATGCTCAGGCTCATAGTTCATTTATTGATGTGTTGGACACAATAAAACCACAACTGCTGTTATCAAAATAAATAAACAAATAACACAAAAGGAGTTGATTATCCTGCTTAGGGTTCATTGAGTTCCTTGGAACTATGGGGTTATTGGGAATATTTTGGGCCATTATTTCTTTAATTTTTTTTCTTTTTGTGGTGGTGGTACTGGGGGATTGAACCCAGGAGCATTCTACCTGGAGATTGAATCCAGGTGCACTCAACCCAAGGTTGAACTACACTTCCAGCCCTATTTTATTTTTTATTTTGGCACAGGGTCTCACTAAGTTGCTGAGGGTCTCACTAAGTTACTGAGGGTCTCACTAAGTTGCTGAGGCTGGCCTCAAACCTGCGATCCTCCTTTCTCAGCCTCCTAAGTACTGGGATTACAGGCATGCTCTACCACTCCTGGCTGAAAGTTGTTTTTAAGATTTGTTAAGGATGGTCTAAAATAGCATTTCTACTTGATAGTTTATCCCAACTATTAAAGTGCTGCCTTTATAGGGTATTTACTGAATGCCCCAAGTGATTATCAAGCACTTTCCATTGTGGGGCGTTTGTTTGTTTGTACTGAGGGTTGAACTCAGAGGCATTCTACCTCTAGGGTAGAACCCAGTCCTTTTTACTTTTTATTTGAAGCAGGGTCTCAGTAAGTTGCTGAAGTTAGTCTCACTAAGTTGCTGAGCCTGGCTTTGAACCTGTGATCCTTCTGTCTCAACCTCCCAAGTACTGGGATTACAGTAGTGTGCCACTGGACATGAAGGCTGAGACAGGAGGATCAGAGGTTTGAGACCAGCCTCAACAACTTAACAAGACTCTCAGCAACCTGTGAGACCCTGTTTCAAAACAAAACAGTAAAAGGGGATAGGAATGTAGGTCAGAGGTAGAATGACCCTGGGTTCAATCCCCAGTAGCACACACACACACACACACACACACACACACACACACACACAACCTTCATGTAGAACACCCCTGGGTTCAATCCTCAGTACCAAAACTAAACAACCCCAAAAACCCTTCACAGCAGCATGCAGACTATTTTTGACCAAATATCTGGATATTATGGATTCATAGGCCATCCTGGTTCACTTACATAATCATAAGATAGATGAAAACTGGTATGTAAGTGTCGTTATAATTTGTATGTTTCAGCCGGGCGTGGTGGCACACGCTAGTAATCTCAGTACTTGGTGGGCTGAGACAGGAGGATTTCAGGTTCACAGCCAGCCTCAGCTACTTAGTGAGGCCCTCTGCAACTTAGTGAGATCCTGTTTTATTTATTTTTTCCTCATAGAAATAGATAATTGGTTTATTGAAAAATATTCATAGAAAATTAATAAGGTTTACCTTCCTTGTTTCTTTGTTATATTTCCAGTGTGCAAAAACATTTCTAGCTTTCTGCTGGACTACAACAATAAATTGTGAATTTTTCAATAGCAGAGCTATTGATAGATAAAGAAAATTAAGTTTCATCATCTGGCATTTCTTTATCTTTATTTATTTATTTGTTTATTTATTGCGGTACCGGGGATTGAACCCAGGGGCGTTCTACCTCCGCGCTGCACCCCCGGCCCTATTTTTTATACTTTATTTTGAAACCGGGTCTCATGAAGTTGCGGAGGGCCTCACTAAGTAGAGAGAGAGAGAGACAGGGAGAGAGAAAGAGAGAGAGAGAGAGCTGAGGCTGGCCGCAAACCCGGATCCTCCGGTCTCCGCCTCCCAAAGTACTGGGATTACAAGCGTGCACCACCACGCCCGGCTATCTTTATTTTTTAACATGCTTTTATTGATGCATTGGAGTCTCACATTACAATGATTATCTATTTGATGTTAACATACATGCACACAGCTCTTAGTGTCCCCCCCGCCTCCCCCTACCCATATGAAGTACCAAGAATGATGTTGGTATATTCTCACATGTACACATTATTTATGATAGTAATTCCACTGATTCGTTTCTTTCTTGCCCTTCCCCTTCCCTTGTACCACTTCCCTTGCCCCACTGAGGGTTCTCCATTATCAACCGGAGTCCCTGTGTGTCCCCACTACTCCCTAGGTTGCACATATTAATGAAAACATATGTCCCTTCTTTTTTTGTGATTGACTGATCTCGCTTAACATAATGGATCTGGAGAACATTATGTTAAGCAAGATCCTGTTTTAAAATAAAGAATAAAAAATAGTGCTGGGGTGTAGCTCGGAGGTAGAATGCCCCTGGGTTCAATCCCCAGTACTGCAAATAAATAAATAATTTGTATGTTTCTTATTATGAATGTAAGGGCATAGACAAAACTGCTGCAACAGAGATATCTAAAATACAGTCACTTAAATAAAATAGAAGTTCATCTATCCCTCTCCTGATGGCCTAGAGGCAAATGATTAAGGGTTGACAGGGCAACACAGTTCTTGAGATCCAGAAACTCAGGTCTTTTCTCTCATGCTAGAAAAGTACCTTAGAGTGTGATCCCCATTAGCAAGACTGGAGCTGGCTCATGAACACTCCATCTGTTGAAGGGGGAAAGAAATTGCTGAAGGCATATGGCTTCCTTATAAAAACATGACCTGGAAGTTCCATATATAATTTCTACTTGTGTTCCTCTGGCCAAAGCTTAGTCACACAACAGTGGCTGCAAGAAATGTTGGGAAACACATGGGGCTGTGACCTAAAGAAGGGAAAGAACAGGGATGCTCTGTAGTCTCTGCTCTACTGAATGAGTTTGAGCAACCTTTCTTATGCTTGGGATCCATTTGTGTTTCATTTTCTGTAAACAGTTCATCTCCTCTGCCCATTCTTTTTCTGGATTGTTATTTTTGTCCCATCAATTTGCAGACAATTTTACATAGTTGGGAAATTAGTGCTTTGTCTATGATATGCTGCACACTTTTCTTGGCCATAAGACTCAAACTTCATTCTTTGTCATTTTCAATAATAATCAAAGCTGTCATGTGAAATAAAAATTACTCCAAAGATCTTATCTTCTCTTTTCACCAGATAACCCCAGCTATAACAAATTATGTAACTGATAAACTAGGGAAAAAGTTTGTAGAGCCTCCACCATTTGATTTGACAAAAAGTTATTTGGATTCAAACTGCACCATTCCTCTAATTTTTGTGCTGTCTCCGGGAGCAGATCCTATGGCTAGTAAGTGCATATATTGTAATCTTTTAAGAAATTATAATCAAAACATGTTGTTCAATGTTTGTTATATGATTGTAACTCTGATATTTATAGGGAAAGGTAACTAGAATTTCCCATGATGAAACAAACATACACACAGAAATCATAAGGGATGTTTTATATTCTAGAGCAAGTAGTGGGACCATCTTTTGTTGTTGTTGTTCCCCTTATAGGCCTGCTGAAATTTGCAAATGATAAATCTATGTCTGGAAATAAGTTTCAAGCTATTTCACTGGGACAGGGACAAGGACCAGTTGCAACAAAAATGATTAGAGCAGCAATAGAAGAAGGCACTTGGGTGTGCCTACAGAACTGTCATCTGGCTGTTTCCTGGATGCCCATGTTGGAAAAAATATGTGAAGATTTTAGCCCTGAAACCTGTAACTCATCCTTTAGGCTTTGGCTTACAAGCTACCCATCTCCAAAAGTATGTTCATTTCTTACAGAGTTCAGTACATTGATTTATCTGTCTGTTACATTGTATATCTTAATTGAACTTTTTTAGGTGCTTAATCTTAAAAGATTTAAAAATATTTCTGGCGTCCTCTAATATATTCATTTTCTAATCCACTACTGTATGCGTTTTTAGGGCTTCATGTTGCCATCTTGCATAGTGCTTTCCATTTATTTTTTTTTTACTTTTTCCCATTTATTTTATCATAGTTCCCAGTAACAATTCTACAGAACGGAGTAAAAATGACTAATGAACCTCCCACCGGTCTTCGGCTAAATCTCCTTCAGTCGTACCTCACTGATCCAGTTTCTGATCCAGTTTTTTTCAAGGGATGCCATGGAAAAGAACTGGTAACACTCAACTTCTGAGACTTTTAAATTGTTTTTCATAGTGATTAAGTATGTTTAATATAAATTTTTATCTAGTAATTTTTAAACTTCATTCGTTTTCTAACAAGACAGAAATTGTTCCTATCTTGTTCATCATTTTATTCCCAATAGTTTATGTTCTGCTTTTCCATATAGTAGACATTGGAATAAATATTTTTAAATGAATGAATCTATCTTAGTTTGTAAACCAAAGCCCAACAGTGTTTTCAATTAAGACCCTTGAGTAGAAATCTATTTTTACATTATCTAATCATTCTTTCCACAAATGTGTGTATTAGGTGCTCTCTAGGTGCCAGATATAAAGCAATGAGAAAAACAGACACAAGGAAGTCTTCATGGAACTTAAGTTCTAGTGTTAATGTCTTGGCGTATTAATAATGTTTTTCAGTGCATCCTTCTACGACAGTTTTGTACATGATACTGGGGTCTTCAGGAGATCCCAATGAATAGCACTCACTTTCCCTATCTGAATTCTTACCAGTTGAGAAACAGGAAAAAATATAAACTTAGGGGAATAAACTATGACTTTAATTGTTCATATAGGCTAGGTTGGAAGATGATGTAGCTTGTTACTGAAACTCAGATTTAAGATTATCCATCTACAGGAGTAGAGAAAAATTCAGTTCCTGCAGGAAGCTCACTTCTAAAAGAGTAAAGGGAGGAGATGAGCAAAGCATAACTGGTTAATTTTTTTTCTTCAAATTTACCCCTTCTTCTGTAGCAAATAAGTACAGGAATGGAGAAAAGTCAGGGATATGACATTAGTTGAAGGAAGGAAACAGTACTGGGGGGAAATCATTCCCCTATCCTTACCCCAACATATAATATTTATTGTATTTGCCTATTAGAACTATAAAAAGCATGACATTGAAGGTAAAATAAGGACTGAATTCTTTGGAAGTCAGCCCCTGTTGCTTAATGATAATTTCTGTGTGCCCCTACTTCTGTATAATAATTATGTTTGTATCTTTGGGAGAAAGAGGGGATATTTTGTGGTTTTAGGTAGAAAAGAAGCTTAGTAGAATGGAGATGGTAGTATGGTGTTTGATTCCCATTCAGAGTTTGGAACCTAGCAATTAGAGGAAAGAGGTCCAGGAACAGAGTCATGCAAGGAGGGCTAATTTGGGGCTCACATCACTCAAATGAAAGTGGTGCTGTGTTGGAGAAGAAGCATTCTCCTTTTGTGTTACAACACTGAGTAAGCAATGTCAGCACCCTAAGTACTGGGATTTGTGGAATGTCCGAAGTTAGCACCCATGTCATTATCATAATTTTATAATGAATAATGGCACTAGGTTAAGGCTTCACCAAGCAACCTCTGTAGTAGTAAAAAACAGAAGCTGGGGTAAAATAAGAAAAAGAGTGTGCATGCCCTATGACACTGGTTCTCCATGTGCGTCAAATTCTCCTAGAGGGCTTGCTCAAGCACATCTTGGTGGGCCCAGAGTTTCTAATCTAGTAGACCTGGGATGGGGCTTAAGAATTTACAGTTCTAACTAGTTCTCATACGAAATTAATATTACCAATCCTGGGATCACACTTTGGAAACCACTATCTTAGGATTTCTGCAGGTGGCTGGTTTGTAGACACTTAAGAAACTCCTTTGGAGGCTCCCAGAAATAGCTGGGATGCCCTTGATAATTTCTGACAATTGGGCCTGTAATAATTTGAGCTATCATCATTTGGCCACTAAAACGTACAATCTTTATAGTTATAAACCATATATCAGATAGGGGTTAATTTCCAAAATATATAATGAACTAGAACTCAATATGAGAAAAAACGTATAATCTGAATGTAAAAATAGCGAAAGACTTGAATAGACATTTTTCCAAAGAAGACATATAGATGACCAACAGGAATATGGAAAGACGTTCAACAGCAAAGTGTATACTCCAGAGGCTGAGGCAGGAGGATCACATGAGCCCCAGAACTTAAGGCCAGCCTGGGCAACAGAGCAGGCCTGTCTCAAATATAAAAATAAAAATAAAGTATACTACTGCATCACATGAAAGTAGCTGGATGGATTTGGAGCTCTCTTTGAGGGGGTCTGACTTAAAATATATGCCATAATATTCTTGAAATTTATTTGGGGGAACCTTAAAGAGATAGATGGCCATCTCATAGAGCACTGACACAGGTGTATTGAGAGGCCCATGTGACATCCATATTAAACACATGAAGATGTCATGGATAGATAAAATAAACAGCAGTTTCACAAATGATCTCCAAATGAAAAGTAACAAAGTCAGGAATTATATATTGGGGATTTTCATATCCTAATGATTAATCATTCTTCTGCACGTACAGTCTCCAGGATATGCCAGCAAATCTACAAGATAGCATTTGAGTATTGACATTGTAAATATCTATGACTAATACCAAGGTATTATTAACCAATACTTTGGTAAAATGGTAACATTATTGCATTATAATAAAGTTTAATATTGTGGTTTGTTTAGCTTTGGAGATTTGAAGTAAGTCAGAAAATGAATGCTTTTTATAGAAAGTTTTATTTTATTTTTGGTACTGGGGGTTGAACCCAGGGCATTCTACCTTGGAACTACACCCCCAGACCTATTTTATTTTTTATTTTGAAATAGGGTCTCACAAAGTTGCTGAGAGTCTTGCTAAGTTGCTGAGGCTGGTCTCACATTTGTGACCCTCCTTTCTCAGACTCCCAAGTACTAGAATTACAGGCGTGTGCCACCACGCCTGGCTAGATAGCATTTTTAAAGATATTTATTTATTTATTTATTTATTTATTTATTTATTTATTGTGATACTGGGAATTGAACCTAGAGGCATTCTACCTCTGAGTTATACCAGCCTTATTTATTTATTTATTTATTTATTTATTGTGGTACTGGGGATCGAACCCCGGGGCATTCTACCTTGGGCTACACCCCCAGCACTTTTTTATTATTTTTTGTTTTGAAACAGGGTCTCTCTAGGTTGCTGGGAGTCTCACAACATTGATGAGGCTGTCCTTGAACCTGCAATCCTCCTGTCTCAGCCTCCCAAGTACTAGGATTATGGGTGTGCACCACCATGCGTTTTTTAAAAAATAACACTTTGTAGAGATAAATGGTCATAGAATCTTGTAATGATAAAGGTCTATTCTCCTCATTTTACTGATGGAAATATAATCATATTTTTGTTGTGTAATTTTTACATTAAAGGTATGGGAGAAATTGCTGTTTGGAGTGTGTTTTTTTCATGCCCTTGTGCAAGAGAGAAAAAAATTTGGTCCCCTTGGTTGGAATATTCCATATGGATTTAATGAATCAGATTTACGTATCAGTATCCGGCAACTACAGGTAACATTGGAAAGGAACTAACATTTATAAAGGATCTCTATTTACCAGGCCCTAGGCAAGACCCTTTGTTCAGAATAACTGATTCAGTTCTCCTGACATCACTAATAGGTGGGTAGAGAGTTGTAATAGCTATGGTTTATTAAGCGCTGTGTCCACATTGCTTTCTGCTGTAAGTAATGAGAAACCTGATTTGAACTGGATTAAACCATATAGTGAAATTCATTATCTCACATAAAAAGAGGTACAGAGGAAGGACAAGCTCTAGGGTTGGTTAATTCCGCAACACAGCAGTGCACTCATTAAAGACATGGGTCCTTTCCATTTTTTTGCAGTGCCATCCTCAGTGTTGGCACTACCTTATCTTCTCCTCCACTTAGTCAAATTTACAATTTAGTTCTATCAGTCCATAGAAGCAAGCTGTCTACTTTAATCAGAAAAGTAATTTATTGAAAGGATATTGGGTAGCTCACGGAATCGCCAAGGCAGCTGGAAAGCCAGGCTCAGAGTTACATCCAGAATCACACATGTCTAGTAAGTGCAGCATCTCTACCCTCATTGAACTTTAGAAGCCCCCGCCCTGACCTTCTGATGTCATGACCACATCCACAGAGAGTCTCTGCTGTTCCTGTTTCTTTGTACCCTAATCTCCACAGGTAGTCTGGAGTTCTGAGTAACCAAGCCCAGTACACAGGCATAGGCTTTAGCTGTAAAGGAGCTTGGAAAACTGAGTGGCTGGCTTTTCAAACAACCATAGAATATTAATAATGCTAATATTTTTCTTCTCCTTTACCGTTCTAAAGAGTCTATATGAAATGGGGTTTCATGAAGGGGAAGGGAAGTACTGATAAAGCTATTATAAGTGCCATTAGATTCAATAAGGTGAGTTTTTATAAGGATATATATATCCTTACAAATATGTATATTTGTAATGTTAGGGATTGAACCCAGGGCATTGTGCATGTTAAGCAAATGTTGTACCACTAACCTATACTCCTAACCCCTAGGCTATAAATATTTAATCATATTTATACCAAACTTTATAATAAAAATTTATAATCAATATCAATAAAAATTATTGATATTTTATCAACTCTTAAAAATAAAAGAGTAGAGGCTGGGTGTGGTGGCGCACGCTTGTAATCCCAGTACTTTGGGAGGCGGAGACCGGAGGATCCGGGTTCGTGGCCAGCCTCAGCTCTCTCTCTCTCTCTCTCTCTCTCTCCCTTTCTCTCTCTCTCCCTGTCTTTCTCGCTCTCTACTTAGTAAGGCCCTCCACAACTTCATGAGACCTGGTTTCAAAATAAAGTATAAAAAATAGGGCCGGGGGTGCAGCGCGGAGGTAGAACGCCCCTGGGTTCAATCCCCGGTACCGCAAAAATAAATAAATAAATAAATAAAAATAAAATAAAAGAGTAGAAACCTTAAGTGGAATAAATCTAATTTGAAAATTCTTAAAGAGTTATTGAAATTGGCTCTAACGGAATTATAATTACATGATGAAATGACATTAGCTTTTGAGATCAATGTTGTTGGTGCAGCCTCAGCTTGGAGAATGTTTTGCTAAAATGATCATACTGCCTATCATCATTCCACTAAGAATTCATCATCTGGCCAGGCCCCGACCTGCAGCCTCCAGGGTCATCAATCTTCCTGGCCCCAACATTGAAATCTGAAGGCACCAACTGGATCCCTCTTGCACATCCCTCATATCTTTAGGAACTGAGAACACAAAATTAGATTCATTTTAAATCATCTTCACCTGGTTATACCAGCAAGCTACCTCTCTCCAATAGGGCATTTCAGAAAGCTGATGGCTAAGTGGATAGACAATCAGGGGATGAATTGTTGGTCTCTACTTCACATGTTTACCACAAATTTAACATTAAATTCTCTTGCATCTCTTCCTTCAGTTTTGCGGAGGGAGGGGGCCCAGTTGAATATAACTTTGCCCTCCCCCAAAGAAAAGAGAGGGAGAAACTTTCCTCTTTTCACAAATAATTTATTGCCAAAAAAGATGACTGTCCCTCTTTTTCAGTGTCTCTCTCATAGTGCTTGACACTTCTCTTCCTCCTGAAAACATAGGAATCTCAAACAAGACTTAGGCCTTATTTTAACTTGGCTCTGGAGAATTTAGAAATAATTTTTTTCTCAACTGTGCACCATTTCTGCTATAACCCCTGCTCTACTGGCTAAACTTCAGGAACAAGAAAAGTTCTCCGCTTATAGTAAAATACCATCCCAATACACACATTATCCAAAATGACTGAATACTGGAAAAAGTGTATATCTAGAACTGGAAGAAATAAATTCGGGTCTTCCCATTACTTTTACCTTTTCCAGACTCTGTTTCCTGCTCTCCCATATTACTGGGATATAAATAAGACAATGCGAAAGCTATGCAAATAGTACTTTTTATTACTATTATTACTATGATAATAAGGAAACTAGAAATAATATGTATTACTTATCAGTGGAACTGTGGCATAGTGTGTGAACAAGGCTCTGGCATTAAAGTTTGAAATTGCTTTGCTTTGTCACATTGGGAAAGGTGCCCTGATCCAGACGCCAAGTTCTCAGCCATGGTGCTATTGGCATTCGGGGCCATGAGCAGCTGTCCTGTGCATTGTTTAGCAGCATCCTAGGCCTCTACCCAATAGGCCAGTAGGACCCCATACCCCAGCACAGTTGTGACTCTAAATTATCTCCAGATATTGCTACATGTCCCTCAAGGACAAAATTGACCCCAGTTTATCCAAAACAAGGTTTATCCAAATTCACCTTTATTTATTTATTTATTTATTTATTTATTTATTTATTTATTTATTTTGCAGTACTGGGGATGGAACCCAGGGGCATTCTACCTCCAAGCTACATCCCCAGCCCTACTTTTTATTCTTTATTTTGAAACAGGGTCTCACTAAGTTGTAGAGGGCCTCACTAAGTAGTTAAGGCTGGCCGCGAACCCAGATCCTCCTGTCTCAGCCTCCCAAGTACTGGGATTACAAGTGTGAGCCACCATGCCCGGCTCAAATTCACCTTTAAAAGACTTGGAACTGGATACAGTGACACATGCCTGTAATCCCAGTACTTGAGCCTCAGCAATGTATTAAGACTCTCAGTACCTTGTGAGACCCTGTTTCAAAATTAAATAAAAAAGGGTATGGCTCAGAGGTAGAATGCCCTGGAGTTCAATCCCCAGTACCGCAAAAAAAAAAAAAAAAAAAAAATCAGTAATTTTCATGTCATCTTTTTTTATTATTAATTTTTTTTCATTAAAGAAGCAATACAAGGCAGGCTCAGTAGCACACTCCTATAATTCTAGTACTTGAGAAGCTGAGACAGGAGGATCGCAGGTTTGAGGCCAGTCTCAGCAATTTAGCAAGACTCTCAGCAGTTAGCAACACGCTGTTTAAAAATAAAAAATGAGCCGCGTGTGGTGGCACACGCTTGTAATCCCACAACTTGGGAGGCGGAGACCGGAGGATCTGGGTTCCCGGCCAGCCTCAGCGACTTAGTGAGGCCCTCCACAACTTCGTGAGACCCGGTTTCAAAATAAAGGATAAAAGATAGGGCTGGGGATGTAGCTCAGAGGTGGAACACCCCTGGGTTCAATCCTCGGTAAGGCACATAAATAAATAAAAATAAAAATAAAAATAGAAATAAAAAATGAAAAGGGCTAGGGGCTCAGAGATAAAGTGCCTCTGGGTTTAATGAGGAGGAGGAGGAAAGTATTTATTTCAGAAAAATTGGTAGTTGCAGATAAAGTAATTTAAAATAAAACACTAAATCTCACCAGTGCTTGGGAGGCTGAGACAGGAGGATCACAGGTTCACTGCCAGCCTCAGCAACTTAGTGAGGCCCTCTACAATTTAGTGAGACCCTGTTTCCAAATTAAAAAATAAAATAGGGCTGGGAGTGTAGCTCAGAGGTAGAATGCCCCTGGGTTCAATCCCCAGTGCCACACACACACAAAAAAAAAACACTAACTCTCAGACACCCAATGACAACCCATGATGATAATTCTTTCAACCCCTGTTCTGTGTTGATGAACAGAAAAGATAGAGCCAGATGCAGTGGTGCACACCTATAATCCCAGTACTTGGGAGGCTGAGACAGGAGGATTGCAGGTTCAAGGCCAGCCTCAGCAACTTTGCAAGGTTCTCTGCAACCTAGTGAGACCTTGTTTCAAAATAAAAAAATTAAATGGGGCTGGGGGTATAGCTCATAGGTAGAATGTCCCTGGGTTCAACCCCCAGTACTCCTCCACACACAAGATAGATTGATAGAGCCATCTTAAATGGAAATGAAGTGGAGGAATTTAAGGTTTTTCTTTTTTCTCTTTTTTCAGTTATTTATAAATGAATATGATATAGTTCCATTTGAAGCTATCTCTTACCTGACTGGAGAGTGTAATTATGGAGGAAGAGTAACAGATGACTGGGACAGACGCCTCCTATTAACCATGCTGGCTGATTTTTATAACCCACACATAATCGAAAACCCTCACTATAAGTTTTCCCCCAGTGGAAACTATTATTCACCTCCCAAAGGCACTTATGATGACTACATTGAATTCATTAAGGTAACTGATATTGCTAAAAACAGCAAATGATGAAATGTTCCCCTCTAATGTGTACATTTAAGCAAGCACTATGGCTTCAGTTGACTTTCAGTATCTTTTTTTATAGTAACTAATGAAAATTGGAAAAGTTTAATTCTTCTGTTATTTGAAGTTTAGTTGGCTTTAAACTCTTTTTTGTTCTGCACAAGTCTGTCTTATTAATTAATGTTTTGTAGGAGAGAAAGAAACCTTTCCTCTACCCTTTTATATTATTGGCCGGGGGCTGTAAATTGAACTGACATAAGACAGATTAGCAGGAGAAAGGCATACAATTTGTGCTGATGTTAACATTTTATGTGTACAAGGCCTTCGCAGAAAAGAAGTGGAAGCCAAAAGAAGCAGCCGCGCTTGGGAGTTTCGTTACCATTTCAATAAAGGGTGATAAACTGTGGGAAATTAACTAAATAAAGGAAAGGTGGCTTGGGCTGCTAGGGGTCATGAACTGTGAGGAGGTAACTAGGAGGTATATGGCAGAAACTAATGGAAGAGCAGGGTCACCTCAGTAAGACCGGCTTTCGGTCTGCAGTGATAAGGATTGCTCTCCTCATCCTGGTACAAGGCAGGGGAGATGTAGGCCCTGCTTTTACAAAGAAAAGGAGAGGACACGGCAGAGGACTCTTTGTATCTGTTGATTTTTAAATTGCCTTCAGCTCAAAATAAGCCTTAGCTAAATTGGTCTATGGGGCGGGGAGGTACCTGATCCCCTTCACTAGCCAGTGAAAATGTGATGCATACTTAGTCTATTTTCTTGTAGAAACTTCCATTTACTCAAGACCCTGAGATATTTGGATTACATGAAAATGTTGATATCTCCAAAGATCTTCAACAAACAAAAGTCCTTTTTGAGTCCTTGCTCCTCACCCAGGGAGGCTCCAAGCAGACGGGATCCTCAGGAAGTACTGACCAGATTCTGTTAGAAATTACTGAAAATATAATCGACAAGGTAATATTTAGCTTAAAATACATTGTTTATAATAGTAATAGCAATGAAAATGAAACTGAAAGTCAATGAAAATGAAACTGAAAGTCTGGCTGTGGCCACTGAAGAAGGGAGGAGGGCAGCACGGCCTGCAACCATGGGCGAGGCACACTAGCCGCCGCCGCCGGCCCCACTCCTGTGCTCCTGCCTCTGCCCCGCCACTTCTCACATGGGGGTTGTGCTGAGCAAAAGGACCCTGGAATGACACCACCTAATGTGATTTAGAATTCTTTTGCACCATCCAGGGACCCTCTTCTGGGGACAATCAAGGCAGCTCACATCTCTTGGTTTAGCACTTCCCTGGTTGGGAAACGGCTTTTCCTCTCTAGGAGTGTGAATTCCAGCATCTGGGGGCATGACCAGCAGTCCAAAGTATTCTTCATCACTTCTCAAATGTCTCTGAGGTGCCTCAGAGAAATCAGACACTCAGAGGTCTTTTCCCTCCTATGCCCTGGAACCCTGATACATTTATAAGGTTTATTATTTGGCAGTAGGGTAAGCTAAGTTATTTGAAACTAGTTGATAATTGACTAGAAATAAACCAGGCATGATGGCACATACCTGTAATCCCAGCTACTTGGAAGGCTGAGGCAGGAGAATCACAAGTTCAAGGCCAGCCTGAGCAACTTAGTAAGACCTCGTCTCCAAACTTTAAAAAAATAATAGAAAGGGCTGGGGATGTAGCTCAGTGGTAGAGCGCCCCTGAGTGAGTACCTAGTATGAAGGAAAGCAAGCAAGCAAGCAGTTATGAAATGGCAAATAAGCTTTATCTCTAGAAAATAAGGTTTAACTTACAAAAATATATTCCACAACTTTTCAGAAATATATATATCTTCTGCAAAGTGCTATAGTAGTTAAGAACATGGGTCTTAGAATCAGAGGCCCATGGGTTTACATAGGCTACTTTTTGGCTGTGTGCCATTGAGCTAGTAAGTTAGCCTCTCTGAACTTAAATGTACTTGTCTATAAAATAGAAATAATAATGGCCACCTAAGATTGTACAAAAAAGATTAAAGGAAGCTGGGTGCAGTGGTGCACACCTATAATCCCAGTACTCTGGAGGTTGAAAAAGGAGGATCACAGATTGGAAGCCAGTGTGTGGTAACTTGGTGAGACCCTGTTTCAAAATATAAAGGGCTGATGGTGTAGCTCAGAGATAGAATACTCCCAAGTTCAACCTCCAGTACCCCCCACCACACACACACACATACACACACACACACACACACACACACACACACACGATTAAATGAGATAATTTGTGGAAAGCAGTTAGCACAGTGCCTGCCACATAGCAACACCCTAGTGTTAACTCTTATTGATAGTCTAGCTAAATAAAACAAATTATCCAATCTTAGAGTAAATTGTGTTCTTCAAAATCCATTCTTGTAGCTCCCAAATGATTTCGATATTGAAACAGCACTCTTGCTGTATCCCGTGAGATATGAAGAGAGCATGAATACCGTGTTAGTGCAAGAAATGGAACGATTCAACAAGTGAGTACCCATATCCCCAGTGATTCGGAAGGCAACCAGCCAAAGATGATAAAAAGACATACTGGTGTTAAATTTAAAAATGTAAGAAAAGTCCCCATTGATTATTTCTCTTTTTAAAATTCTATAACCTTTTGTCCCAGAAAATAAAGTATCTTTTGTAATGTAAAAATGATGACGAAAAAAGAGATCTGTTCTTACTGATTAAAAATATTCGGCCGGGCGTGGTGGCGCACGCTTGTAATCCCCGTACTTTGGGAGGCGGAGACCGGAGGATCCGGGTTTGCAGCCAACCTCAGCGCGCATGCGCGCGATCTCTCTCTCTCTCTCTCTCTCTCTCTCTCTCCTCTCTTTTCTTTCTCTCTCTCTCTCTCTCTCTCTCTACCTAGTGAGGCCCTCCGCAACTTCGTGAGACCCGGTTTCAAAAATAAAGCATAAAAAAATAG